>JACEFZ010012072.1:0-115000 GCA_014155875.1 Cepaea nemoralis
ATAACGCTAACTCTAAGTATACACGTAAGCTAGTTAAACAACAATTATTGCAATAAACAAACATTGTTGTCTCATATTATTTATTAGTTAATTATTATAACACAGACATACTAATCTTGTTTGTCATAGTGATGTTTACTGCTGTTATATATTCAATACAGTCGCCTTTATTAACGTTCATTTATTCAGTCGTTGTTCAAATTCACCGCTAAGTCAATGTTAGCTCTCACAGACTACTTCTACATTCTTCCAACACATATGGCATTGGTATGAATTGCATGGGCCATACGTGCATTTATTTTGCGTATTAAATTTCATGCAAACATTAAATCATCTACATCTCTTGATGGAAATACATTGTATGTGCTTAGTCAAGTCCTTACAACCACAATAGTATTAAAATGTATTGGCGTTATATGAAACACTTTTCAAGTTCAGTTAATTCGGTTTATTTAAAATAATACAACATACTTATTAATGTTACTTAACTTGATTTTGCTGATTTTTCAATAAAGTTCTGTAACTAATAATGATTAAGTTCGAGAAAATGGAGCGTGCATCTGGCCATTTTTGGAACAAAAAAAGCTTAAATAACGTTGCTCATAGGAGAATGGGGAACTGATTACATTTTTAGTATAGGTTATGCCTACGTGCCCAATTAATTATTTCTTCACAAAATCTAATTAACAAGTACTGATTGGCGCTCACAGATGTAGAAAAAAAAAGAAGTGGAGATTAGTCGCATAAAGGCTTCTGCAACAATTGATATTTCTATGTGTTAGTTTACCACACAGGAACCGGCTAATATAGTCTCTACTTCTTTCTTCTTCTTCTTTCTCTTCTTTTATTTTTCAAGTTATGGAGCATTGTTTTAATTAAGTTAAAATGAAAATGATACAGATGCCTAAAAGATGATCTGGTGCATCATGTCTTCATTGGTTCAGAAATATCACGATTTCTTCCTGGTTTCTCAAGCTCAGCCCGGAGCTATTTAGACAAGTCATCATCAGTGTTATCATTACCCATAATATCTTCCATCGCGTTGATGTCCTCAGGCGCCTCTTCCACACATGTCCAGTCTTCGGCCGGGGAACTCTTCAAATTCGTCATCTTCTCTGAGTAGTTTCTTCCACTTCTCCGAGTAATCACCTCTTCTTCTCCTAATAGTCTCTTCAACTTCTCCAAGTAATCTCTTCCACTTCTCCAAGTAGTCTCTTCCACTTCTCCAGGTAGTCTCTTCCACTTCTCCGAGTAGTCGCTTCCACTTCTCCAAGTAGTCTCTTCCACTTCTCCAAGTAGTCTCTTCCACTTCTCCGAGTAGTCTCATCCACTTCCACGAGCGCTAGTCAATACTTGTGAATATGTCTATGTGCTGTTGTAGTCACCTCGATAGTTCCGCACAATTGATAAATCTGTGTATAACTTTTCCCCAGATAGTTTCACATCTGACGCCAAAGCGTTTTTTGTCATAAAGGTTCTAAGCGACACAATACTCCACGAAATTTAAGAAAACTTTTGAGGAAAAAAGAAACATATATTATCGAATAAAAAACTTCGGAGCCTAGATAACAGGAGATACAAACTTAAAAGATTGCATTAAAAATTGAAATTACATGTTAAGGGGTTTACCCGCCTTGAATGTAGTTCTTAAAAGATTTTAACTGGTCCCAAAAACTACCGTCTTTATAAGAAGTTTCATAATTATATTCATTACATTAATAGCCGCTGGTTTCATTGCTCTATCGCAGGCTGTATTTTAAAATAACCGTTTCTCACCAATCACGAAATTAGAGAACATACTTAACGCCGATTCGATGTCGTAATTTATTTACAGTTTTTAAACACAACTGTTGCTTGCTGGCAATTAAATTCAACTCCAAGCACCCTCCCCACCTCACATGATCATTGGTAACAGTGCTAAACCATTTTCCTCTGACAGTTACGCCTCTGGACTGTAATGTTAGGCGGTTCACTTGTTGACAAATCATCAGCGCGGGGACCGTGCGGCGGGCATAAGTGATAATCTTTAATGGGAGGTAAGCGTCGCGGCAATCTCTCGGACTTGGTCACTGTACAAAGCGGGTTGCCTTCCCTTTCTTCCACTTCCTTGAGGTGAGTTTTCCAGGCCTGTTGGCGGGCAGCTTCAGACTGGAACGTGGACAAATGAGGCTTGACCTGTTCAGATCATATGAAAAAGTCATCTTGAAGTAGGCGGATGTGAATCTTGGATCATCTCACAATCATTGTCTGTCACAAAACCCTACTATTGCCTATAGTACCTTGCGGTGAAGGACGGGGTGGGGGAGGGGTGGGGCTTGAGCCTGAGAAATTAAGGCCTCCTGGCTAGTGCAGTTGCCGCGAAATGTGCAGGTTAAGGTTTTCTTTTTACCCCCGACAGAAAAAAAAAAACATCCACACCTTACCTAGGATTCGAATCTCTCGGTCTCCAGAAAGGAGAATCCGGCATTGTAGCCACCACTCGGCCAGCTGCTCCAGCTGTGAAACATGGACCAATTCACAATCACCGAAGAAGAAAATTGAGGTTTTGCAGCGTAAATAACCCCCTGTGTATGCATCGAAAGGATCCAACCACAACGAATGGATCAACTCTATGGACCACTAAGTGAACTACAAAAAAATATAGTTAAATTCATGCAAGAGACAACATTGCGACATAAACATATTTCAAACAAACGAAAGAAGACAAAATTCGAGTATTTAGTATATTCCGCGATGTGCAAGATAATGTGAGATGTCGCCTTTGTGAGATTTAAAAGCAACATATTTAAAGAACGAAAGCTCGCCGAGAGTTGTTGAATCTATATAATAAAGGGAATCTTGTCGGTCCATATTATCTGTATATCACCAGCGACCGTTATGTCAATGACATCGGAGTGACTAGGATCAATGCGTGGAGTAAGGATAATTCCAGCCAAGAGATAGTACAGTCAGCAGACGGAGGAGGCTTCCAGAACAGAAACCTCAACCGTCGACGTCGGAAGATGTTGGCCCAAGTGGCAAGGGACTATAAAGCTGGACATCTGCCCTATGCAATGGGTGCTATGCACCACGCGTAGCTAACGTTGATCGCAGCAGAAGAAGAAAGCTAACCACAGAGATTAAATCTCTATCATCATTCAATCAAGAGCGTAATCATTATACAATGTTTAGTTTAGTTTAGATTAGTCGAAGGATCAACATTACGGCACACAGGTGTAACCCATAAGTGCTCCGTTCTCCTCCAAACTCAAGCCTAATCCGGAGAAACTCAGCTCAGTGCACGAACTCCGTAGCACCGGCGAGGATCCTGAAATACTTTGGTCTCGAAACTCGATTTGCCCTGGCAGCGCCGTTAGGCTACTCTTTTTCGATTTCCAACTGCCAGGGGATTTGTGCGCAACAATATGCACAGGTGTCCGATCTCACTACCCAGAGACCAGTGGAAATTTTATTACTAGAATTCCACGTGAAAAAATCCCGGTCATCACCGGGGCTTGAACCCGGGACCTCCAGCACTCGAGGCGGACACCATGCCTCGAGACCACTCAGCCCCCTATTATTATACAATGTAACAGAATATACTAATAGCATGGCCAATATAATAATCACTTACAAACTAGGAGGTCAACAAGACGACTTGGTTAAGAGCGCTCTCTCTTAAACTTCCGGTGCACTAATGCCGAGCTACTGGGTTCAACACCAACACCGGTCAGTTGGACTAATATGTTGACTTCGCAACCTTTACTTCGGGAGGTAAATTACAAGTACCTCAAAAGTCGGATTGTGTTCGATTGATGGCGAGTGACATTGGTAATAGGTGAAGCTAATCCACACGCAAAATTGAGTCGAGTGCACTAGAAGCAGTAGCACGGGTATAGACTATGATGGAATTGCACACAGAAGCCTGCCACCCAGGGATACTTATCAATGTTGTTTATTAACTAGTTTAATTCGATGTTTAGATCTTGTAAATTGTCAGCATTGTTATTCTTCTTGGCCCACCATTTTCTAGAACTTTTCTGTAACATTTAAGTTCTTTTTTAAGTCGTAACTCACATCTGTATGTTGCCATAAGAAAGAAGCATGTTCTCAAAAGTGTTACTGTAACAAATTTATTATAACTAAAAATAAAAAAAGATGAAATTACATTTGCAAGCGTTCCTGGCAACCTCCGGGGCTTGGTCGGTATCTTCGTTGTTTTCGTGTCGGTGTGGATGAGTCGCAACTGTGTAGAATAGGCGGGTCTGATTTTCTTTAAGTTTGGTCTCTTTGATATCTGAACAAATCAGCACATGCGTTAATGATATGTCAGAAATTAATTAGTCACAGGCAATACACAATGAGAAAACCACGATAGTCTGGTGGGAAAAACTACTAAAAGCACTACCGGCTTCACGACTAGCAGTGGCTAGTATGCTTTTCTGACGGCCCGGAGGAGAGTGTGCTCAAAGCTACATCGAGACGAATTTATCTAATTAATTGCCAAACATAAAGTAAGTTTGGACCAAACATGGCGCACAATCAAATGAACAAGTCTTTTTTTTTTTTTTTTTATTGCACTAGCTCAAGTGTAGTTCAAACACACTACTTCTAGTAGTATCGGATTGAATTTTGCTTGTGGATTAGCTTTTCCTATTAACAATGTCCATCGCCATCAAGCAAACCCACTCCGACTTCAGAGGTACTTGTAATTTACGTCCTAAAGTCAAGGACGAGAGGTTAACATTTTAGTCCATCTGTCCGGTGTAGGGGTTGAACCCCTTACCTCGGCATCAACACACCAGATATTTAAGAACAAGTGTTCTTATCCATTCGGCCATGCTCACCTCCGAACAAGTATTATAATGCAAATTTCCAATCACTGAGTATTAAAATTGCGGAGAAACAACGAAATTAAATAAATGAAACGATGACCCTAGTATGGCGATATACCGTCATTCTGTTCAACTGGGAGATTACATTTGACGATATGTTATCCTTTGGCATTGGATCAGTTAAACAACATTAAATTGACATGGGCTCTCAGATCGACCCAGCCTAAACTAGGTACCAGAAAATTTCCTGGAGAGTAAAGGCGAGGGGCTGGATATCGATCACACCATCGGTCGAGTACCCATTGGTCCAAACTTTGGGATAGGAAACGTATACCCACCACGCATCAAAGCGGGTACAAATCTTTAACCTTTACTTTACAATGTCTAGCAGTTTATAAGTCGACTCTATGGCTTAGGAGTTACGGACGTAACTCGTAATCCCACATAATGCGTTTGAAACACAACTGCGACCGATTTGGCAGCAGACCGTGTCATGTTAGGTTTTAACATGTTGGTATGGGAGCCCGTCGTTCAGAGATCAATGGCAAACTATTGAACGTAAATTTGCCAAGACATCAACGATAGTAGTGCTGTGTTGACATCGATGTCCTATAAATAGGGTATGCAAAAGGAAAATCAGTTTATAAGCCGGTCTCCGTGGCAGAGATCTTACGGACGCGATTTGTAATCCCACTTACCTGTGTCCCAAACTCAGTTGCGACCAATTTGGCAGCAGACCACGTTGCGCTGGGTTTTAAAGAGTTGGTATGGGAGCTCGTCGTTTAGAAAGCAATGGCAAACTATTGAACTTAAACATGCCAAGACATCAACAATAAATTTCTGATGTTGACATGTTCTGATAGAATGCCTGTCCTGTTTATCGTACTGTGCACTAGGGAGTAATGCATGTCACTTTCACCAGATTGTATATTTCAGGATCTCCCTTTTGGTGGTTGCCGCTGAATAAAGTTAAAATTGGTCAACGATGGTGGATCACTCCACGGAAGCTAACCCAGGCCTACCCTACAATCGAGTTTAGTCTACTGCTTATGGATGTACAATTCCTGATTCGACCTGTTGAGATCCATCAGCTATTAAGACCCACAAGCATGGCCACCATAGCACATATCATACTACACCAGACGGCTGTTGTTATTAATAACCATAAATGGTGTTGGAAAGAAAGGCACTATCACCACTCTGATGGCGTCCATATCAGCAGTGACTTTATTGTTAACTATCGTGCAGGTTATTGAGCACGTATTTTTGTGTGAACTTTACTATAAATATTAATATCGAATGTTAATAAACTGTTGGACTATAAAGGGTTCCAGATATACTGCTGAAAGAAACCCACAATTCGACCATTGAGTTTGGTGGTTGAGACCAGAGACTACGGTTCTTGGAACTCCATCAATAAACAGAGTGAACATTGCAACACTGTATCTTGGACAGTCTCGGTATTTTCAGAATAATACTGCCTGCAAGTCCAGTATGCAGCTGGAGGAAGATGCCAGACCTAATCAGGTGATTTGACCACTGGTTTCAGACGCACAGATCTTGACGGAGTTTCGTATGAAAGAGGTGGGGGTGAAAGTTCAAGCTTCGAGGGAAACAGAGGGAGCACTGGATGGATCTTCACTACTCGGCTCCCAGACCTCCGGTGGGGAACCATACCAATCCATTAAGTTCCCTCTAGCACCCTTTGATGAGCGTAAGGAGAGGATGGATAAATACATTCATAAATTCTCGGCTGTGGCCACAGTTATGGGATTGGAGAAGGAAAAATTAAACCTTAAGCTCTCCCAAAGGCTTCGTGGGGGGGGGGGGGGGGGGGGGCAGCATATGAAGTCTTTTCCGGACTACCTCCAAGTATGGAGAACGATTTCGAATCGTTGAAACATACCTTATTAAAAAGGCTTGAGTTTACTGCCTACTGTTTTCGGTTGAAGTTTAGAACTTCAAAGAAAGAGCCTGGAGAATGTCCTCCGATTACGAGGTAAAATTGAAGTACTACTTGCTAAAGTGGATGGCTCTGGCTCGCTTCACTGATTATGCTAGCTTGGAGGTGTTAATGGTCGTAGATCATATGAAATCCCGGATATCCAAACCGCTACAAATATTCTTATTAAAAAGTGGGACCGAGAAGTTAAACGTGGTCAACACTATGGCCGAGAGAGATTTTTAGCCCATGAAGAGGCTAGTATCCTAGTTCCGACAGTTTCCAGATCTCTAGAGAAGGGAACAGGGACGAAAAATGCTAAACCATATACTACAAAGAAGGGAGATCCTTCAGAGAAAGTTCAAAGTGAGAAACCCGTGAGGCGCAGTCCACCAGGATCTCCATAGAAGAAATGAAGTGAAAAATTATGTAAGTTTTGTAAAAACTCCTACCCATAACACTTCCGACTGCCGATCTAAACCTGCTGACTATCACTTTGCTGCTTGTCTGGTAAAAATCAATCAACCAATCAATCAATAAATCAGTTGTCACCAAGTTTTCGAATTTATTTCTGCACATAATGTGTCCCCAAAATTGTGACTATCTACGTCTAATTTCATCAATCAGTTTACGTTTTCATTTGTTTCTTGTAGGACTTGGTCATTTCTTGTTGTTGTTTTGTGTGTGTGTGTGTGTGTGTGTGTGTGTGTGTGTGGTCTGTCCATGGTATTCTTTACATTTTTCTCAGAAATCATATTTTCACAGCCATCATATGTTTTTCAGCTTGACTACTCATCTTCCACGCTTCACACCCATACAAAAGTACAGGGTCTATGTAGCACCTCAACACCTTTTTCTCGTAGCAAGTGACACCTTTGTTATTGGTCAGTATGTTTTTCATCTGCAAAAGGCTACCTACGCCATTGCGATTTTTGTTCTAATCTCTTCAAGGCATCACCCATAAGATGTTATGACTGTTCCGAGATAATAGTACCGATTCACTTGTTTAAGAACATTCCCATTTACTTGTATATTACAATATTGTATTTTGAGCTATTTCCTTCTTCCTAGCTACGATCATAACCCGTGTCTTCTTACAATTTTATTCTAATTTTAATTGTTCACTGTGTGCAACAACTGCATCCACTAAATGGTGCAGTGCATTCCAGGGATAGTTATCGTTCTCGGACTCTGCTCTGCTATGATTCATAAATACTTGCGAAGCTGAAGTAGCGATTTCGTTTTGCATTCAACAATCACACGATGGCACGTTACTATTGCATTGTACAGCAGTTTTGCACCAACAATACAAGTGAGAGCATTCCTCAGCTGCAGAGCTGTCCACTTATACTGATGGATATTCGAACACCAGTGAGTTTGCCACAAACCAGCGAGCTGCCCATCCTCCACCACCCTTAGGAGCAGTTGAGAGTATCCTTTCGATGCCAATGAGACTATGATGGCTTTCTTATACACTCTAGCACATTTGCAGGATCCCACGTGTTTTCGTGGTGAGTAGAGTTTCAGATGAATAGATTTACAACAGAATTGACTATGAATTGATACTCACTTGTATGTCTGCTTCTCTCTTGGCGTTCAAGTACCACTGTTTGTGATATACGTTTGTGATTAACTCTGTGAGTGTTTCCTCTGGTCTGGAATGTATTCACATGGTCAAACACACGTTCTAATGGGACTTGCCGCTTTGACAAATTATAGTTTGTTACATTGTGCTTCAAATAAGACATAATAACTTCTCCATAGCACACAGCCTGGGCTGGATTGTAGAGACTATGTATAACCTTTGCAGCATGACCCCTCTCTCGGCCTGCCTAGTTTACACCAGAGGAAAGACAAGACAAACTGCAAAAGCTGCTGGATCCGCAAAACAATGCTCCAACTGTCCTCCTATTGGAGCTTCAATCCTAGATCAATTGCCGACCAATGCTAAGGGCCTGGTCAGCCCTGAGATGATATTTAGTCTTTAGGATGCATTTCCTCGCACCAGGGTTAGGTCTCCCCCCCCCCCCCCCCCCACACACACACCCCAAAAGTATTGCACTCTTCCACCAGAAGCCGTTAGCACAATATGGGGTGTCGGGTTTGGTGAGGGCCTCCCAACATTCGGCGATAACAGAAAGCAGGTAGTACCGTCTACTGTCATACTGTACCTCAGTCATATCTGACAAAGACCTGATTACCAAACGCACATAACGTCAAGATTAATAATGTAATATGACACGGTTCATAGTCATCATCATCATTTACCATACACAGTGTTCTCTCTCTCTCTCTCTCTCTCTCTTCTCTCTCTCTCTCTCTCTCTCTCTCTCTCTCTCTCTCTCTCTCTCTCTCTCTCTCTCTCTCTCTCTCTCTCTCACGTTACCCAACGCATATGCAACATTAATTACTTAAGCATTAATAAATGTTGAATATCGATTGATCCATGAAATATGGGGGACAAACTATCAACCCCATGTTCCTCAAGGCAAGGAACTTTATTTTACAATATAATTTAATTTTTTTTTCATTTACATTACACGTGAAATCCAAACCGGAACATTGGCATTATCATTTTAAAAAAACTGGCTTCAAATGAAAGCGGCGGAAGAGGAAACAGAGCAAAGTCCCGTTATAAATTGACCTAGTACTATTTCTGTCATGGGATGACACTTGTGTACGTAGTTAAATGAGTTACAGTCACTATGCAACCCTATCAATCTTTATTGGTTAACTATAATCATCTGCTAGTCTCCTCGACACCGCAAGGTACAGGAGGAACGTGATGAGATGAGATGGGATGAGATCTCAAAGTCTTCATGCAATAAACTGTGTCCAGTTGCATGTACTAACCTGATCATCTGTACGCCCTACACTGTGTCTAGTTACCTGTATTCACCTTGCGGTCTTCAGGCCATACAGTCTCCATTTACCTGTACTCACCTGGTCATCTTTATGCCATACATTGTGTAGTTTCATATATTCGTCTTGTCATCTGTATGCCATTCATTGTGTCGTTTCACATATTCGTCTTGTAATCTTTACGCCATACGCAGTGTCCAGTTACCTGTACTCACTTGGTCATCTTTATGCCATACATTGTGTCCAGTTACCTATAATTTTCTTGAAGTTTTCATATCATACACAGTGTCCAGTTACCTGTACTCACCTGGTCATCTTTATGCCATACATTGGTGTCCAGTTACCTATAATTTTCTTGAAGTTTTCATACCATACACAGTGTCCAGTTACCTGTACTCACCTGTAGTCTTCATGCCATACACAATGTCCAGTTACCTGTACTCACCTGTAGTCTTCATGCCATATAGTGTCCAGTTACCTGCACTCACCTGTAGTCTTCATGCCATATACAGTGTCCAGTTATATGTACTCACCTGTAGTCTTCATGCCACATACAATGTCCAGTTACCTGTACTCACCTGTAGTCTTCATGCCACACACAATGTCCAGTTACCTGAACTCACCTGTAGTCTTCATGTCACATACAATGTCCAGTTACCTGTACTCACCTGTAGTCTTCATGCCATATACAGTGTCCAGTTATATGTACTCACCTGTAGTCTTCATGCCATATATAGTGTCCAGTTACCTGTACTCACCTGTAGTCTTCATGCCATATACAGTGTCCAGTTACCTCTACTCACCTGTAGTCTTCATGCCATATACAGTGTCCAGTTACCTGTACTCACCTGTAGTCTTCATGCCATATAGTGTCCAGTTACCTGTACTCACCTGTAGTCTTCATGCCATATAGTGTCTAGTTACCTGTACTCACCTGTAGTCTTCATGCCATATAGTGTCTAGTTACCTGTACTCACCTGTAGTCTTCATGCAACATGCAATGTCCAGTTACCTGTACTCACCTGTAGTCTTCATGCCATATACAGTGTCCAGCTACCTGTACTCACCTGTAGTCTTCATGCCATATAGTGTCCAGTTACCTGTACTCACCTGTAGTCTTCATGCCACATACAATGTCCAGTTACCTGTATTCACCTTGAAGTTTTCATGCCATACAGTGTCCAGTTACCTATATTTACCTGGAAGTCTTTACGCCATACACTGCGTCCGGTTTGAGCTTGACCGGTGGGGGTCTGACTATTTTTTCTGTCGCTGGTCCATAATGGCACATGGGTATGTGTTTCCTTGTCTTCTTGTACGCTTGTACTTCTTCTGCTGTCGTAAGTCCCATTGATGTTGCTCCCTGGCAGAAGGGACATTAACTAGATGACATTGCAACGTTACGTATGTCTTCGCACTATTACCTACGAGTGTTGTGGTGGTGGATTAGTTAGGTTTGGGAGCCAGGGAACCGACCACAGCTCTTGTGTGCTAATATTTGATAAGTGACGCCTGCTTCACCTGTGCGATAAAAGTCATCCTGGGCATTCATATTTACGTGCTCGTTCCCTCTAGCTTTTGAACCTGACTACGCCCTTGTGTTGTGAGCAAGGAAAGCGGGATAAGCTGGGCGACACTGCCACTCTAACACTGGATTGGATAACACTGAATACTGAAGATTAAAAGATTAAATGGCAAGACAAGATCCCAGACACTGAAGTTCTAGAAAGAGCGTCCATGCCCAATATCTACACACTACTAATGAAAAAATCAGAATCGCTGGGCTGGTCACTTAACTCGTATGCCAGACCACAGGCTCCCCAAACAAATTTTTTACAGCGAGCTGTGTTGTGGTAAACGTTCCCAAGCCGGCCAGAAGAAATGCGTTAAAGACACTCTGAAAATCTAACTTAAAGCTTTTGGAATTCATCTTGACACCTGGGAGACAGCTGCTAAAGACCGTAATTCGTGGCATACATCATTACATAGGGGTGCAGTCACTTGTGAAGTAACCAGGACTGCAAGAGCTGTGAAGAAAAGGCTGGACAGAAAAAACCATTGCAGGAGATCTTCCTCCTGGAACGTCAAGCATTCTTTGCCCACATTGTCAAAGAACATTTCGAGCCTAAATTGGCCTTATCAGCCATCTTAGAACTCACGGCTCATTACTTTCAACCCCACTGGATGAAATGAATAGTCATCATCATTCATGATGGACAAAGAACATAGGATTGAGCTGGCATCGCCAATACACTTGGAAAGTCTAGCCGAAACTAGGGCTTCCAACTGATCTGAATCAGAATCAGTAGCTGAGTTGAGTTGTGTCCAGAACCGACGTAACAACACTCGGGACATTCACACTGTCGCTCCGCCCCCACTTCCCACCCCAACTTCAACAGCCAGCGAAGACAGCAATCCTAATTTTATCAGCTGTAATCTGATTATGTGCCTACTCTGGCCTTTCCTCGGAGCATTGACTTTGGTTAGATCCTCTGGTCGCCCTTTGTCCCACCATTCTCTCCTAGCTATGATGATTTGTCTGTTCCTCCACATTGTTCACATGATCCCAACGGGCCCCGGCCTCATCTGCCTTATTGTACACCAATCGCTATCCCCCACCACATCAACATGTCCTGGGGACAAGATCCAACTGCCGCTCCCTATATCTGATTTTTGGATTGAAGCACGCCACTCTGCACAAACCATGCTTATCATACACTTCTCACCATGCTATGTGAATTCATAATAATCGCAATTGGTGTGTTATGTTTGTCCCCCAGTCAGCGGAACGTCGCAGAGACCGCCTCCATCTCCGTTCTCAAGCTAGATGCCAGACCTTGTTTTAATAAACACCGTCCATAAACTTTCGCTGTGATCAACAGCAAGAATACAATCTTCAGGATTGAAGATCGTTGTGGCCAACAAACAGCATCATATCAAATCAAAGTGGAAAAAGGGTCCCGGTTACATACCACAAGACGCAGTGGGTGTATGGTGCTGGGACATATGGTGCTTGACACACATTTGTATAGACAAATCGGTACTCGCGGGTGATGGGGTCAGTTTGGCGTCGGGTCATTTCAAGTACTCTAGGACAATCGTCAATTAACATAGGAGAGAGAGAGGACGGTGGGAGAGTGGGGAGAGTGGATGGAGAGAGAGGGTGGAGAAAGATTGTGGGAGGAGAGATATTAGAGAGAGAAGATGGAGAGAGAGAGAGGAGAGAGAGAGGGTGGATAGAGGATGGAGAGAGAGAGAGGTTGGAGAGAGAAGGTGGAGAGAGAGGGTGGAAAGAGAGAGGGTGGAGAGTGGAGAGAGAGTGGAGAGAGAGTAGAGAGAGAAGGTGGACATAGAGTGGAGAGAGAGGGTGGAGATGGAGGGTGGAGAATGAGGGTGGAGAGAGAGAGTGGAGAGAATGAGAGAGGGTGGAGAGAGAGTGGAAAGAGAGGTTGGAGAAAGAGAGAAAAGGGAGAGAGAGGGGAGAGAGGGAGGGTAGAGAAAAAGCTAAGGAGGAGAGAGATTAGAGTGAGATGGTGGAGAGAGAGTGGAGAGAGGGTGGAGAGAGAGAGGGGGAGAGAGAGGGTGGAGAGAATGGAGAGAGAGGGTGGAGAGAGAGAGGGTGAAGAGAGAAGGTGGAGAGAGAGAGTAGAGAGATAGGGTGGAGAGTGGAGAGAGATTGGAGATAGAGGGCCGAGAGAGAGTGGAGGGAGAGAGGGTGGAGAAAGATTGAGGGAGGAGAGATATTGGAGAGAGAATTTGGAGAGAGAATGGAGAGAGAGGGTGGGGAGGGGGTGGAAGCAGTGGTTGGCGAGGGTGGAGAAAGAGAGGAGTAGAGAGAGTGGAGAGATAGTGGATGGAGAAAGCGAGAAGGAGGAGAGAGGGTGGAGAGTGGAGAGAAAGGGTGGAGAGAGTGTAGAAAGAGAGAGAGTGGAGAGAAAGGATGGAGAGAGTGTAGATAGAGGATGGAGAGTGGAGAACGAGAATATAGAGGGTGGAGAGAGTGGAGGGAGAGAATGGATAGAGAGGATGGAGAGAGTGAACAAAGAGTGGAGAGAGAGAATGGAGAGAGGGGTGGAGAGAGAGCGAGTGGAGAGATGGTGTAGAGAAAAGAGGGTGGAGAGAGTGAGAGATAGGGTGGAGACAGAGATGGAGAGTGAGGTTGGAGAAAGAGAGGAGGAGGAGAGAGAGAGTGGAGAAAGAGAGGAGGAGGAGAGAGAGTGTGGAGAAAGATAAAGGGAGGAGAGAGAGAGAGTAGATGGTAAACAAATATAAGACACACAGTGAACACACACAGAATGTTATAAGACAACAAAACCCATAACAGGAAACTACTGACCATTGGTGGAACGATTAATAAGTTACGCTGACTATGGCACGAGCGACGTTTGACCATTGTTTGAAACCAGCCTTTTTCATTCGCCCCAATGACATAAATAAACACACATAGTATTATTTGGCGCTCACAGAAGGAGACGAAGGAAGTAGAGACTAGAAGACGCACTAGACAACATACAATTTGAAAGCTATAGTTACCGACCGGGATCGAACCCGTCGCCTCCAAATGACGACGGCGCCTCGCTGCAGGAACAAGTGTACTTCGACGTACGACCAACTAGACACTCCAAAAAAGTGTCTTCATTGGTCATGTCTATCATACACATGAACCTAACAACTATGGAATACGGACAGAATTCGTATCAAACTACTGAGATAGCACCATAGGTCTCATAATTTATATTAAACCAGCATAGGTCAAATAACAAACACACAAACACATCGGACCGTAATGCTGTTGTCGAATATATAGGAACAAACATTTAAAGAAGAGAAATGATTTCCCAGAAGGGAAAGATTGGCCACCTATTCTCCCTGCGTACTAGGGCCTAGAATAAGTAACGGTCCTAAGACAGCACATACTCACCACGTTATACTGAAGGAAATCTGTAGGCACTTTCTTGCATGGATGTGTAATCCTTCCTTGGGGCGGTAGCAGTCTCCCTCCTGCCCACCCCGTCAAAGCTGGGGACATAATAGTGTCTATTTACACGTCAAGACGGGTGTCTATTTACACCGTCAAGACGGGTGTCTATTTACACGTCGAGACGGGTAGTTTTAAACCGTGGCTGCCTGTCTCTGTGTTTGTTAGTCAATTTATGTGCCTTTCTGTCTGTCTATTTCTATGCCTTTCTGTCTTTTTCTATGCCTTTCTGTGTATTTCTATGTCCGTCTGCCTGTCTATTTATATGCCTTTCTGTGTGTCTATTCCTATGCTTTTCTGTCTGTCTATTTGCATGCTTTCATGTATGTCTGTTTGCATTCCTTAATGCCTGCTTGTATGCTTGCTTTTCTGTCTGTCTATTTGTTCACCTTTCTGTTTGCCTGTTTGCATGCCAGTCTGTCTGCCTATTTGTCTGTCTGTCTGCTTGTCTATTTGTATGTCTGTAAATATGTCCACTAGGTTGTCTATTTGTATTATTTTCTTCATATTTATGTGTATGCATGTTTATATGTCACAATCTACTTAAAGTAAAATTATCTAGAAATTAACAAACAGTTAAACAAATGCTGAAGGTTGATTGCGGAAGTCTTGTAAAGGACATGCTGCTAATTTATGTATGTCTGTTTGTATGCATGTCTGTATATGCGCATGCAAGTCTGTCTGGCGATGTCTGCGTGTACGAGTATGCGAATTCCTGCATGTGTGCTTGCATGTGTGTAAATACGTACATGTATGCACATGTGTATGTGAGTATATATGGAGTTGTGTCTATCATTCTGTCTGTCTGTCTGTCTGTCTGTCTGTCTGTATGTATGTATGTCTGTCTGTCTGACTAGCTGTCTGTGTGTTGACGTAGTGTATTATACCGAGTATAAGTGAGTGAAAAGTCTGAAAAGTATCTTATGTAATAAGTCGCTATCATTGAATGTAAGAAAAAGAAGTGCTGCAATGCTATATAGAACATGTTTTGTTGAATGACAGTGAGTCTTGGAATGTAAATGAACAAATTAGGAAGAACTTGGAAGCAACAGAGATGTGCTTTCTGTGACGAATGTTGTGAATTTCTTGGACTGCCAGAGTAGCCAACAACAATAGCCTGAAACAGGCTAATGAAACTAGAACATTATTTACAACAATATGAAAGAGACAAACAGCTTTCTTTGGTCATGTGATGAGAAGAGAGACATTTTAGAACATCATGACAACTGGAAAGGTCAAGGGAAAAAGAGGCAGAGACAGACCAAGATATATTATGCTGGATGGATTGACACAGTAGCATGAAGGAATATTATCAGGAGAGTTGATCCAGAACACAAAAGACCGAGATCTGTGGAGAGACATAAACGCCTACGGCAGCTTGTGACACTTGATGATGATGAATTAATGTAAATAAATATTTATTGGAAAAAAAAATACGATGTTAAGTGCTTGTGTGTGTATTTATTTATCTTGTTTAAAATTATTATTGCCTGGGCGAAATGTGTACCCTGGAAGGAAGCAAATTGTTTGTGACCATCCCTACGCCGGTGTAGAGACAACTGACTCTGTTGGAAGCGATGATAAGGCTACAGAAGAGATGGCATACTATGGTATCCAGCGTGATGAATCCTGGCACAGACTGCACACTGTGCACGCCTGTGCGATTGCATGAGAATCACAGCAAATTCCATTTGTTGTTAACTGACAAAGCAGCAGCCGCGAGTTGCTAAAATAACACTGTGCCGGTTATTTGTCGTCAAGGATGGATTGAAGACCTTACGAGCTGCAGCTTATAATAGTGCAATAGTCGACAACTAGATATGTAGAGATTCCTCACCCAACCAAAGAATCAACAAATTAACCTCTCAATGAGTGAAGCGAATGACGGAAATCAACCAAGCAACCAACGACACAATAAACCATCCAGTTAACCAGCTAGATAACCAGCCACCTAACCAATTAATCAGTCACCCAACCTTCAAACAAACCAATCAATCAAACAACCTAGCAACCAACAACCAACCAACCAGTCAATCAACTAAATAACCAACCAACCAGTCAATCAACTAAATAACCAACCAACCAGTCAATCAACTAAATAACCAACCAACCAGTCAATCAACTAAATAACCAACCAACCAGTCAATCAACTAAATAACCAACCAACCAGTCAATCAACTAAATAACCAACCAACCAGTCAATCAACTAAATAACCAACCAACCAGTCAATCAACTAAATAACCAACCAACCAGTCAATCAACTAAATAACCAACCAACCAGTCAATCAACTAAATAACCAACCAACCAGTCAATCAACTAAATAACCAACCAACCAGTCAATCAACTAAATAACCAACCAACCAGTCAATCAACTAAATAACCAACCAACCAGTCAATCAACTAAATAACCAACCAACCAGTCAATCAACTAAATAACCAACCAACCAGTCAATCAACTAAATAACCAACCAACCAGTCAATCAACTAAATAACCAACCAACCAGTCAATCAACTAAATAACCAACCAACCAGTCAATCAACTAAATAACCAACCAACCAGTCAATCAACTAAATAACCAACCAACCAACCAGTCAATCAACTAAATAACCAACCAACCAGTCAATCAACTAAATAACCAACCAACCAACCAGTCAATCAACTAAATAACCAACCAACCAGTCAATCAACTAAATAACCAACCAACCAGTCAATCAACTAAATAACCAACCAACCAGTCAATCAACTAAATAACCAACCAACCAGTCAATCAACTAAATAACCAACCAACCAACCAGTCAATCAACTAAATAACCAACCAACCAACCATCACACTGTCATATACTGCCTATAGTACCTTGCGGTGTAGGGTAAGGGGGGGGGGGGGTCTTGAGCCTGAGGAAATAAGGCCGCATGGCTAGTGCAGTCGCCGTGAACTGTGCAGGTTAGAGTTTTCTTTTCGCCCCGGACAACAAAAAAAACAACTCCACACCTTACCGAGGATTCGAAGCCGGGTTTCGCGAATGAGAGCCCCGGCATTCTAGCCACTCGGCCAGTCGCTCACCAACCAACCAATTAATTAATCAACCAACAACCATCCAATCAACCAACCATCCAACCAATCGACCCACTAAACAACTAATCAACCATCCAATCAATCAACCATCCAACCAATCGACCAACAAAACAACTATTCAATCAACCAACCATTCAACCAATAGACCCACTAAACAACTAATCAACCATCCAATCAATAAACCATCCAATCAATCAATCCATCCAACCAATTGACCCACTAAAAATCAATCAACCATCTAATAAACCAACCACCCAACCTTTCGATCTACAAAAAAAACACAAACACACACACAAATTAACCATCTAATCAACGAACCATTCAACCAATCGACCCACAAAACATCCAATCAAATATCCAATCAGTGAACCATTCAACAAATCGTCCTAACAAACAACCAATCAACCATTTAATCAACGAACCATTCAACTATCGATCCACCAAACAACCAATCAAACATTAAACTAACAAATTATTCAACCAATCGACCCACCAAACAACCAATCAACCATCCAATCAACCAATTTTTCAACCAATTGACCCACCAAATAACCAATCAACCTTCCAATCACCCAACCAACCATTGTCTCCGGAGTTACAACACACCACACAACTAGTTAGTTTAGTTTAGTCGATGGATCAACATCACGGCACACGGGTGTGACTAATAAGTGCTCCGTTCTACTCCTAACTCAATCTCTTGATATCACACACAACTAGCGAACACAGACGCACACACACACACATACGCAGACAGCCTTACCATGAGCAACAGTGAATGGATTCCTATACCTGTTCCCACAGACCTCATCTTGTGATCGTCCCAGGTCTGCCCCTCTTGCCCGACCCAGGCGACACTGTAGGAAACACGGTTTGATCAGTGGCGTAGCTCGGTGTTTAAATGAGGGGGGTACAAAGCGATAACAATAGGATCAACGACTTGAGAAGGTCTCAAGACGGACAGTGTTTATAATACGGCAATGTTCATTTCCACCAAAATTTGGTTGTGCCACTGATTCTATTTAGTGATTAGTTGCATATCCTTTACAGAACGTTGCAGTCAACCCCAGCATCTTTTGGCTATGTTGTGATTTCTTCGTTCAGTAGTGTGCCTTTGCTTACTGAACGACCAGCGCTCATACCACTGTATGAAAATCAACATACTGCGGTCTGCTGCCAAATCAAACGCAGCTGTGTTTCGAACGCGGCACGCGGGAGTACGGATTGCGTCCGAACCCTCGTGGCCACAAAACCGGCTTGTGATTACGCTAACATTAATTCAAGTTTCCCAACAACATCCCTATAATTACCACAATACAAGTACATTAATTCAAGTTTCCCAACAACATCCCTATAATTATAACTATACAAGTACATTAATTCAAGTTTCCCAACAACATCCCTATCATTACCACTACACAAGTACATTAATTCAAGTTTCCCAACAACATCCCTATCATTACCAATATACAAGTACATTAATTCAAGTTTCCCAACAACATCCTTATCATTACCACCAAACAAGTACATTAATTCAAGTTTCCCAACAACATCCCTATCATTACCACTATACAAGTACATTAATTAAAGTTTCCCAACAACATCACTATCATTACCACTGTCACATGCCTGTGGTCATTGACATTAAGGTGAATGGCCGTACAAGATAAACAGTTCACGAGATAAAATAGGGCGGATAGTAAGTCCCCCAGAGGGCGAAAATGAGAAGACAGTAATTGGAAAGGGGAGCGAAGAAGAAGTCAGCTGGTGAGGCAGACAGTTGGAGCAGTGAGGTTGTGTGTTGTGTGTGAAGCATTGTGGGGGATAGAATTGTTGAAAAGACAGGGACAAAGATTGACGCGGCAGTTGATGTTTGGACTCCGAGCTGAGAGGGAGTTGAGTGTAGACCAGACCAGGAGAAGGTCGTGGTCTGATAAAGTGAAGAATTGTGACGGAGTTTGGAAGATAACTCCGCACTGTGGGTTCCAGGGATAGTGAGTGGAATTCGAGACCCATAGTGGGTTACTTTGAGTCGGGCCTAGAGAGAGGCTAGTATACCTGTCGTGTGGGACGAGATTTTAGTAGCCTTGAGAGGCAGTGTTATTCGACGTGTTCCATTGGGATGGAGATATATTCTTAGAGAATTATTGTTCCTGGATTTATATGTTACATGTGTCTGTGTTAATTCAGAATTAAAGGAATATTATGTGCGCAAATTAACGCTTGTTCACTGACTGGTGTTTGGTGGTGATGCATCTTGATTAATCTGTTGTTCAACATCACATTGTTACAAGGACATACCCTAGACACAACCATAGCCACTCTATCTGTCACTTAGTCAACATTCACTTTGTGACAACCACTATACAAGTACATTAATTCAAGTTTCTCAACAACATCCCTATCATTACCACTATACAAGTACATTAATTCAAGTTTCCCAACAACATCACTATCATTACCACTATACAAGTACATTAATTCAAGTTTCTCAACAACATCCCTATCATTACCACTATACAAGTACATTAATTCAAGTTTCTCAACAACATCACTATCATTATCACTATACAAGTTAGTTACATATCCTTTACACGGTGTTGCAATCAACCCCAGCATCTATTGGCTGTTTGTGATTGTTGTTTTATTGTTTTACGCTACCCCGCTTTGAGCTCAAGCGTAGTCCATACACACTATTTATAGCAGTGATGGACTGAAGTTTGTGTGTGGATTAGTTTTCCCTATTAACAGTGTCCCTCGCCATCAAGCAAACCCACTCCGACTTCAGAGGTACTTGTAATTTACAAGTCAAGTACGATAGGTCAAAATTTTAGTCTAGCTATCCGGTGTAGGGGTTGAACCCCTTACCTCGGCATCAGCACACCGGATGTTTAAGAACACGCGTTCTTATCCATTCGGTCATGCGGTACCTGCGCTGTTTGCGATTTACTAAGTAGTATTTAGTTCAGCAGTTTGCCATTGTTTTCTGAACGGCGGATGTCTCGAGCGAGCGAAATCAACGCAAAGCGTACTGCTTCCAAATCGCACTGGACTTATTTGGAACTCCCGATTTGGGAGGCTGGTGAATTATGAAATTACACGTCTCACTTCTTTCTTTTTATTTTTTCGCATATCCTATACAGGACATCGCTGTCAACATCAGCATCTTTCAGCTGATTGTTGATTTCTTGGCAAGATTAAGCTCAGTAGTTTGCTTTCTGAGCGACCGGCTTACATACCCCGCAAGTTACCAACGAGGCGTGAACCGCTACCGATTCTCGCGCAGGTTACGTTCCTCACGTGTATATAGGAGTTTACGGAGAAAGGCGTTAAATACCATCCAGGGATGACCGGCGCACGTCTCACTAGCGGTTAGAATAGATGGTGAGACATCAGATTGGTTTGACAAGGGGTTTCTCAGGGGTGTGTGCCGTCCCCTTATTTGTTTAACCTGTACGCCGATAATATAATGAGAAATGTCAGAGATGATATAACCAAGGAGTAATATGATGTCCTAAATATCGGTGGTCATGAAATACCAGAGATTTGATATGCTGATGATACAGTATTACTATCCACATCACAGAATGGTATATAAAAACTAATAACCTCAACCCAATAGTATAGTGGAAATCACAACTTTTATCTTAGCATAGCAAAAATAAAGATAATGCATACATTTAAAACTAATATGGAGAAAGTAATATATGTTAATGAGGAAAAATTGGACGTGGTGGACAATTTCGAATATGTTGGGTCATTAATTAGCAACAATGGCGATGCAATAAAGGAAACAAAAGACGAATATCTATTGCTCTTCAGAAACTAAGACAACAAAATAAAGTGATATAACTACAAACATTATAATTTAAGATCATGCATCTTTCCCATTGCAACATACACCTGTGAGACCTGGACACTTACTAAACAAGCTGAACAGAGCATAAATGCCTCTGAATACAAATGTTATAGACGGGTTCTAAAAATATCTTGGATACAGAAAAGAACAAATACATCCACACGACAAGAGCTGAATATTGAAGAAAGTTGGCTACTATAGACGATAAAAAAAAGAAAATTGAAATATCTTGGTCACTTGAAACGTCATGAAAGTTTGGAGAGAACAATAATGGAGGAGGAGGGGGAGAAGGAGGTGGAGGAGGAGGAGGAGGAGGAAGGAAGAAGAAGAAGAAGAAGAAGAAGAAGAAGAAGAACAACAACAACAACAACAACGACGACAACAACAACAACAACAACAAGAACTGCAACAACACCAACAATGACTACAACAACAACAATAACAACAACAACTTCAAGGAGAAGAAGTCTAATGAGTTGTCTAGGAAAAACATTAATTAAACGCATTATCAATAGCAGGCATATGTGTCACCTGGAAGAAAAACACAATGTAACTCCACAACGTGCAGAATTTAGAAAGGAGAGTAAATATCCAGTGAATATCAAACAGCTTATACAGCTCAGAAAATAGAGGATGCATTCCAACAGAAAATAAAACAGCGCTCTCAGTCTGGGTAGATTTAGAGAAAAATAATTTGATAAAGCAAGGAAATAGGGACTAAAAGAGGAAACCTGGATTTGCCAGGAAATGTTGCAGTAGGCATTCAGACACGCATCTCATTGCTTACTTAGACGGCAGATACCGTCGGCGATAAACAACTGGTTGCTCATGGAAACATTTGGTAACCTCGGTCATCACTTCTGTATCAATGTTGATTGGTTGTCCCTCTAGAGAACGGGCCAGTTTGAATTGATCACGCCTCGTAAAGAACATACGACAAATTAAAGTATTAAACTCGACAGTTAACTAGACCAAACACATGACAGGTTAAGCACGTATATTTTACCCTTTGTAGTAGATGGTTGTTCAACATTTCGAGTCTCTTCTTGCCCAGGTAGCCTGTGGCACTATAATTAAATGGCTGATCTTCTCTGGTCCAAGGATCAGACATTGATGCGACTTGTAACGATGGCCCTGATTGTTTGATATAGATGTTGATAGTTGTTAATGCAATAAATATGATAGTGTGATATAGACATTGATTGTAGTGAGTACAATATATATGATTATGTGATATAGACGTTGATAGATATGAATGTATGATATAACGGTTAGCATTGTTGAATGTAATATTTATGAGTATAATTGTGAAATACCCAAGGTCTGCACAAAGAAAATCCCAATTTTGCTAAATAAAACTACAATGACTTACGACGAGATCTAAAGCCCTAATCCTCGTCAAAGTACTCTCCTTGGGACTCCACACTTCTCCAGGAGGCCCTGACATTGTTGGAAGCATTTCTAGAAAGTCTCTATGAGAGTGGTGTACAACATGGCCGACGTATTCTGCACGATAATGAACATAAATCGGATCCCTTTTCGGAAGAATCTTCATCTTACGGAAAAGCCAACAATCGAAAGAAGCCATGTCGGATGAGCAGTGAGAGCTTGACGAATCAGAGGTACATTGTGTTTGGCCAAGAAAGTCTGAATAAGAAGTGAAAATTTGGAGGGTGCGTTTTCATGATAGAGATGCGGAGTTGCCGCTAGCCACAGATCTTTTCGTTTGCTTCGCACTCTGTCACAAGGGCGACGAATGGTCTCGTTGTAGTACTCTATGGTAATATTTTGGCCTCGGCTAGGAAGGTAACTATGGTATATCATGGGAAGTGGAGAAGAGGAAGGAAACAATGTAGATGGATTCAGGATGTGATGGATAATTTAAACATGACAGCCACAAAAACAGGGCATCCTGGCTTTAATGTGATAAAGATCAATTTCGAACGGCTTATAGAGTCAGTTTTTGCAGGATATATCAATTATATATCAAATATATATCAAATATATATATATATATATATATATATATATATATATATATATATATATATATATATATATATATATATATATATATATATATATATATATCAATTATATATCAATATATATCAATCATATATCAAATATATATCAATTATATATCAAATATATATCAATCATATATCAAATATATATCAATTATATATTATTCATTCATTCATTCATTGCCACCTTGCCGTCTTGACAGACGATAGTTTGTGCTTTAAAAAGGCATAATAACTTTTAACTATGGCGGTAGCGAGTGTGACTGATAAGGCCAATTTGCGCTGTAAATGTCCGTTCACAGTGGGTGCATGTGAACACGTGGTCATTTCCACCATCATGCACCATCTTACGTCTCAAACGCTTGGTGTGTGACTTTTCTGCAATAATTTTCTCCTTTGACTTTATTCCATTTCTGATATTTGCCCTCCATGCAACACGTTCAGCGGCGACTTGCTCCTAATGTGCATTATCAATGCCTGTATCAATCATGTCCCGCTTACACACATCTTTGTATCGTAGTAGAGGCCGACCCTGAGATCTCTTACCCATCTGTAATTCACCAAAAAAGATATCCTTTGGTATTCTACCATCATCCATCCTCCTAAGATGTCCTATCCATCTAAGTCTACGAAGACTGAGCATGGAATAAACTGTCACACAACCTGATCTTTCCAATACTTCAGTATTTGTGATTTTGTCTTGCCACTTAATACCAAGAATTCTTCGCAGACACCGCATATGAAAGCTGTTTAAGTTGTTCTCTTGGTGTGAGTAAGTTGTCCAGGTTTCACTGCCATAGAGAAGAGTACTAAGGACACAGGCTTGATAGACAAGGACTTTTGTTTTGGCAGTAAGCTTCCTGTTCTCCCAGACTCTTTTTCTTAACCTGTTCATTGTTGTTGCTGCCTTACCAATCCGGATGTTGATTTCCTGATCTAGGGATAATTTGCTATTTACCACTGATCCTAGATATGTAAAATGGTCTACTATCTCTAGTTCGGCGTCGTCAATAAAGATTGATGGTACCCCATGTGCACCTTGTGACATAATCTGTGTCTTCTTTTTGCTAATTGTTAAACCAAATTCAGAACAAGCATTGGAGAATGCAGATAGTAGACATTGCAATTCTTCCTCAGAGTGGGTCGTAACTGCATCATCTGCAAAAAGCAACTTTCTGATCAGTACCCTCCTAATTTTGGTCTTAGCCTTCAATCTCTGAGCATTGTAGAGGCCGCCATCTGAGCGTGAGTGAATGTATATACCACCATCCTGATCATGAAATGCATATTTCAGTAGAAGTATATATTATATATATATATATCAATTATATATCAAATATATATCAATTATATATCAAATATATATATCAAGTATATATCAAATATATATCAATCATATATGAAATATCCGGCTATGTGGCGAAAGGGTTACGAATGCAGTTCGCAATCCCGCATACTGCATTCGAATCACAGCTGCAGTCGATTTGAAAGCAGACCGCCTTGCGTTGGCTTCCATACAAGGGTATGAGTGCCGGTCGTTCTGAAAGCAATGGCAACCTACTGCACGTTAAACTTGCCCAGGAATCACAAACAGCCAAAAATGCTGGAGTTGACTGCTGCGTCCTGTAAAGGATATGCAACCAACTTTAAGTATCAATCTGCGAACTCCTTGGGGCCACTAAGATAGTTTATAAATAAACACATATGTATTGTATAAAAAGGGTTGATAATTTAAATTAATATTTAGATTATATTTTATACACATACGCCATTGGCAAAATGTTGCATGATTTCTTGATTAGCAATCTTTCCAGTCGTAACAAAGCTCTCCAATGCCTCTCAATCTCATAACATCTTCTTCTTCTTCAGCATTCCGAGCCATTGAGGTTCTTTGCTGCAAATACAATCTGTCTCCATTCGTCTCTCTGGTGGACCTTCTCTTGCCAGTCGTTGATTCCAAGTGCTTGTAGGTCTGTATGTATATTATCTCTCCACCGCCTTCTTGGTCTACCTCGGGGTCTACGGTCATTTATTTCCTGAGTGTAAAGCGAGTTTTGTTTCCCTATATCTTCCATTCTTTCTATATGCCCCAGCCATTGTAGGTCCTATAGCCTTCATGATACCAGTGCTTAGCGGGAGCACTTAAAAACAAATCATAAATGTCTTTGTTCCTTCTTCCTTTTCCACTCTCCACTTTGTGTATCCCATTTTTCTTTCTTATTATTGTAACTAATATGTCTAGTTTCATTCAGCCTCTTTCAGTGCAATCGTTCGTGGTCTACACTTCACGCCCAAGACCAACATAAATATTGAAAGCTATAGTAAGTATAGGTATTAGTAGTATAGTATAGTTACCGACCGGTGGAAAAAGAAGACTATAAATGTGTAAATGGTGTCTAGTCGGTCATTCGTCGGAAGTACATTTGTACCAGCAGCGAGGTGCTATTGTCATTTGAAGGTGGCAAGTTTCGAATCCCTATACGGTAATATAAGCTGTCCGTTATTATCATTAAAACAAAAAAATATTGTCTAGTGCCTCTTATAATTAACTATAATATAATCCCTAATTCTTTCTATTGTCATGAGCACCAACAATACACATGTTAGAGTAAACCTCTGATTAATTAAGATGATTTTTTTTCAAGGTCACTTACATACATGATATTGAACTCTTCTTACAGTTACCTATACCTGATATAGCTGACTTACCTGATGTTCAAAATAATGTCAACAGAAAAGGTGGCTTTGTTCTCATCAACAATCTTCTTCTAAGAAGACACTCGGAAGTTACACGTTGTGCATGCATTGTTGTCACAACTCCAATCGTCTATAAAGGTGCGGGTTGGTAAAAGTGTTTTCCCGGTTTGAGTCAGTGTGCACTTGCGTGGTTTTGCTAACAAAGTGGGTGTGTGGCATGTGCTTCTGTATGGATGTTAATGCTGGACAGACCATAGTGAAATTGTGAAGAAATTAGCCTATTTCGCCAATTAACAAAATTATTAGAGTCGCGGATCAGCTCTGTGGGTTATTTTTAACCTCTCAATTATGCCATATGGCCAAGCCACATAATTTGGTCTGGCCCTGCCAAGACAATCGCAGGCGGGAATCGAAATGTAATAAATCAATATGCTTTGTAAATGATCTATCAGCAACATCATTAGTTTGGAATAATACAATTATATGTTTGACCAAACATAGCAGGATACCTTTTAAATCGAAATTTTTGCATAGCCCGCGAAGGATGTTATAAATATCCAAATGGCGATAGGCAAAAGTAAGGTTACCCACACCTGAGTTATACAGCTTCTATCCAAGGTAACGAGCTCCACCTACCTATGAGTAGGTTTACATTCCAAGCAAATTTTCCAGGACTCAAGTTTGCCTTACGGCCTACTCTTTTCGATTTCGAACAGCCGTAGAATGTTTTACATGCCCAGATCACACACAAGACCTCTAATTTACGCCATTATCCGAAACGACTAGGTGTCCGATCTCGATTCCCAAAAGTTCAAGGGGTGGTTATGATATTATTAGATACCCATGGTGTTTGGTAAAAGTGCCACCCCTATGCTGAGATCGAATTCGGCACCTTCTGAACCTGTAGAGCTGCACAGTAAAGATTTCCCCTTGATCATCATCATCATGTGCTATGGTGATAAGCGAGGGAGGTCACTTTACACCCTCTCACACAATCACCAGGGCCGTGGATCACCTCTGTGTTCTTGTTTCGACCATGCCACGTTGTCAAGCCATCCATATATTTACTTCTATGCCTTTCGCTTGTTCTTTTATCTTTAATCTTGCTAGTTGTCATCAAGTTCTCTAATTTATTTATTCTCATAACGTGGGTGTTGAAAACTTTTGTTAGACGGAAAGCGAATCATGGACAATAAGCAGATGAGTGAGAAATTATGGGAAACTGTGAAGTTGTTATATTATAAAAGAATGATGAGAACACTCTGGACAGATAGAAAGAACAGGGAAGATGTCTTGCAAGAAGTTAACTCACAAAGAGAACTGGTTACTTGTATCAGACTAAGACAGTCCAAAATCTTTGGGCTGATCATGAGAAGGGGAAAGCTGGAGTATGTCGACACAACGTCAGGGTTGGGGGGCAGGAGAGGCAGGGAAAGACCATAAGAGAAGATGCTGGACAGTTTGACATCGTGGCATAGAGGAACCTGCAGCTTCAGAAACGCTTAGCAGCACAAGGGACAGCTGGCTGTGGAGAGACATGATCACCAACGCCACGTGGCATAGGCTAGCAGAAGATGTATATTTATATTAAAGCACATATACTCCTCCATCACTCACTCACTAATTGACTGACTGACTGACTGGCTGGCACTCACTCACTCACTCACTCACTCACTCACTCACTCACTCACTCACTCACTCACTCACTCACTCACTCTCACTCAATCACTCACTCAATCACTCACTCACTCACTCACTCACTGTCTCCCTCCCTCCTTCCCTCCCTCCCTCCCTCACTCACTCACACACTCCCTCCCTCACTTACTCACTCGCTCAATCCTTACACGCTCTCTCTCTCTCTGCTCTCATACTCTACTCACTCACCACGCACCACCCATAGCTCGTTCTCTCTCTCTCCTCTATCTCTCCTCTCGTCTCCTCTCTCTCTCTCTCTCTCTCTCACACTCACTCACCTAACTCACTCACTCACTAACTCACTCACTCACTACTCACTCACTCACACACATATGCACATGCTCAACATACACATTGTTAATGTAGAAAGTGTACTAAAGAAAAAGACAAATGTTATTTAGAGCCGATTTATTGAATCTTTATTCAGTAATAAACATTTGATTCATGGAGTAAACATTTCCTGTTTGGTGAGTTTTCTTGTTTATCTTTTTATGACATTGTGCTTGTTTAAACATTTTAAATTAGAAAAGTTTGCCCACAATATATTTATAACTTGTGTGATTCTGATATACACACAATGGAATCCGTTGATGTGCTACAGAATTCGTGTAATGTGATAAGATTCTCATTGTGTGATCTGTGGGAAGAGACTGGAGCACTTATGGGAATGTCCATGTGCTAAAGTCATACTTTCCTAACCAAATCACATCATCGTTTCTGCTTGTGCTGTCAGTGTTGTGACGGTGTTAATTTTTTTATTTTGGGACCAACTGGTAGCAATGATACCAAACAATATGTTACAGCAGCAGCACACCTTTCTCCACATTATCAGACCCTTAATCATCAACATCATCATCGTAATCATCATAATTATCCCCCCCTCCCCCTCATCATCATCATCATCATCATCATCAACATTGTGCGCCTTGTCAAGTGGCTTGGTTCAAGTATTTCCACTGATATCAGTTCTTACTGTGCAATGGTCTAACAAGGTGTGATAATGTGTAAAAGCGTAACAACATTTGATACCAATACTTTTTTAGTTTACGTTTTAATTTATAAGAACATTTTCTAATTTCATGCTTTTCTTGAGATCTGTTTGTATTGTTCCTGATGAAGGTTACTAAGAAGGAAAGTTGATTCGTTGCCTTGTGGTGTAACGTAGATTTATCTTATTTTTACGTTGTTATTATTATCATTTTTATGTTTACAGTGTGATGTCCGATTGCTGTATTTCCGTTCGTTGTAAGGTATGCACATTCTGTCTGTGTTTATTATGTCTTACTTTGTTTGTAGGAGCCACGCATACTTAACTAATTACTGTTGCATTTTTACTGTGCTGGATCAATTCTAGTGTTTATATTCCTCCAGGCCATTGACTTAGACAGGGTGTCGGCAACTTACGGTAGGCGTGGCAAGCGTGGCGCTTGGAACGATTTTCAACAGCACGCTGGGAGAATTGAATTACAGAGATTGTCTCATCTTGAACAACTTATTTTGCCACACATGACCAATAAGTCGCATGATAAAGATTCAGAAACATATTACAAGATCAAACTAAATTGGAAGATCCGCATGGACGAATGAATAAGAGCACTCGTTCTTAAGTATCCGGTGTACTGATGCCGAGGTAACGGGTTCAACCCTTACACCAGTCGGTTGGAATAAAATGTTGACTTCTCGTCCTCTGAATTCGGAGTGGGTTCACCTAATGGCGGGGAACACTGATAATAGGGAAAGCTAACCCACACGTGCCGGTCTCTCTGGCCAAGGGGTTACACCACTTTCTCCGTAATCCCGTTTATCACGCAGGGTCTCGTAGCGGGCGAGAACTGGAAGCGGTTCTACTCCCGCTGGTGACTTGCGAGATAACTGATCCGGCCGCTCAGAAAGCAATGGCAAACTACTGAGCGTAATCTTGCCAAGAAATCTACAGACAGCTGAAAGATGCTGCTGTTGACAGCGATGTCATGTAAAGGATATGCACAACATTTATATTATAATCCACACGCAAACAATTAGTCGAGTGCACTAGAAGTAGTCGCACTTTAATGGGCTACGCTCGTGTTCAAAGTGAGCTAAGAAACAAAAATAAATTGTTTCATAGGCTGTTGCATATACAATTATGGTGGGCATTGGTTGGCATGTTGAGTGGATTCACAAGATTACTTCGGCACAACAATAGAGGAAGTTTGCCGACCACTAATTTTGGCCATCATTCATGGAGGAATATCAACGGCAGAGGTGATCAAGAAAACCAAAGACCGAAATCTGTGGGGAGTCATGAACTCTTACGCCACCCGACATGGCACTTGATGATGATGATAATCATCATTCCTGCCAGCCCCTTTCCTACCGCTGAATAATGCTTGTATCTTTCTTATGGTCGAACATATTATTCTACTTTTATTATCATCTTCTAGGCAATCATTGTTAGCTACTCTGGCAGTCCAAGGTATTCCCTTTAGTTCCAGAAATTATCTGCAGGGCCCCAAAGTTATTCGTAATTTGTTGGTCCATAGATATTGTTATTAACACTACAGAGACTTAGGCCGGTATTCTGGGCGATGCTTCCAAGCTGTTCGTTAAGGTAAGTCGGTATTCGTCACCAATCATTTTCACTGATTATCTTGTCCTTATTTTAATTTTATGTCACTCCATTTGCTGCACATGTTTCACATCAATAGCGTAGTCTTCATAATCATCATGATCCTCAGCACTATCGTGCCTATCACCATAACCATGATAATCACCATCATCATCACAATTATCATCATCAATATCATTATCACTTCCACAATCAACATTACCATCATACCCATCATCTCCTCCTCCTCCTCCTCCTCTTCCTCATCATCATCATCATCATCATCATCATCATCATCATCGTCATCGTCATCATCATCATCATCATCATCATCATTGTCAGCACACCAATATCATCATAGTCATCATAGTCATCATCATCATCATCACATCATCATCATCATCATCATCATCATCATCATCATCATCATCATCCCAAAACGTCTAGCACACTTTTCATTCTTTTGAAACTAATGCCGTGCAAAGTGTGTCTTACAATCCATAGCCTGATCCAGGTATATGGCAATCATCATCATCATCAATATCATGATCTTTATCGCGATTATGTTTATCACCATTCTTGTCATCTTCATCATCATCATCATCATCATCATCATCATCATCATCATCATCATCATCATCATCATCATCATGATCATCATCGTTGTGTACATCGCCCCAATGATGTTCATCATACCATCGACACACTCATCACTATCATTTCTCACCATCATTCATCACCAATCATTTCATCACCATCATTTCATCACTATCATTTCATCATTATCATTTCAATCATTATCATTTCAATCACCATGATTTCATCAACATCAATATCATCACTATTATTTTATAACTATCATTTCATCATTATCTTTTCAACACCATCGTCATCATCACCGGAATTCATCATTATCACTATTATGCCTCACCATTATCATCGATATTATGCTCAGTCTCATCATCATCACCATTATGTTAACAAACATCATTGTCATCATCAAAACATCGTCAGTACCATCTCCGCTATACTTATCATTGTCATCACAATTATGTTGAAGTGCTACGTAGAACATGTACTTTTGTATAGATGTGAAGCTTGTGACAATGGGCAGACAAGATGAAAAAACTGCTGATGGCTGTGGAAATGTGGTTTCTGAGGAGAATGCACAGAATACCATAAACAGACAGAAATACCAATGACCAAGTCCGACAAGAAACAACGGAACCGTAAAACTGATTAGAGAAATTAGATGTAGACAGTCACAATTATTTTGACACATTATGAGAAGAAATACATTGGAGAACTTGGTGACAACTGATTGATTGATTGATTGATTGATTGAGTGATTAATGTTTATTTTCAAAGGGTTACAAATTGGGCACCCAGGCCCGTCTTACATTCGGCCAGTTCCAATCACTCATCTTTCGTTCATCAATAGTGCATGATACATTCTCATAGGAAAAATAAACATTGTCAAATGAATGTTGTAAACATAACGCATATTACCACGAGACACATCCCCCACCCACCCACCCACCCACACTCCCCACCCATCCACACATCCCCAAGTACACATATTCCACCACCTACCCACTCAAACCCCCACCCACACATCCCCACCTACACACATCTCCCCACCCATACACATATACACACACACCACACTCATCCCACACGTTCCCCCAACCCAGATCCAGTCACCCACCCAGACATCCTCTACCCATCCACCCACACACCCCAACCACTCAGCCAAACAACACATCCCCAACCACACATAACCCGAGCCCACACACACATCCCCTGCCAGCCCACACATCTTGCACCCACCCCACTCCCGCCCACCCACACTTCCCCACCCACACAATCCCCCACAATACATCCCGCACCACCCACTCACACATCCCCCACCCATCCCCCACCCACACACCTTCCACCATCCACCTAAAAAAAACCAATCACCCATCCCCCAATGATCCACCCACCACTACACATCCCCCACCCCCACACACTTAATTCCCCACGAACCCACACATCCCCCACCCACACACATCTCCCCACCCAACACACATCCCCCATCCATGCACACATCCCCACACACATCCCGCACTCACGTACTCACCCTCAACTACTACACCCACACATCCCTCACCCACCCATCATCACATAAATCCCCCATCTATACACCCACACTCACAAACCCAAAACCACCCAGCCAAACACATATTCCCCCACCTTCACATACATCCCTCACCCACTGGCTCACTCACTTACACACTCACAACTGGCAAGATTGTGGGGAAGAGAACAAGGGGAAGGCAGAGAAGTAAATAACTGGATGGTGTCGCCATGTGATATGGTCGAGACAGAAACACTGAACTGATTCACGACTCCTGGTGATCACGTGAGATGGCGAAAACACTACCCAATATTCTTATCGGACATTGCACATGATGATGATTATTAGTTTCACTAATATCATTACTGAAATGTTCGCCATCATCATCAACTTCATTCTCACCATGACCATCGTCAGTATCTCCATCAGAAATCACTGTAATCATCAACGCGACACTCACTATCATCAGTTCCACACGAATATTATCAACATCTCCATACCAGTGTGCTGACCATCATTACCACGATCTGCATCATCATCTATTCAGATCGACATCATTGTCATCCACATCACCATCATCATCTCCACCACCACAAACATCCCCACCTGCACAATCACCATCGCCATAATCATTATAATCCCTATCTACATCACCATTATCATCATTACTATCATCATCATCATCATCATCATAATCGCTATCATCATCATCATCATCATCATCATCATCATCAGCATTACCACGATCATACATCATCATCACATCTTACTTCACTATCATCATCATACCCCACCACTACCACCACCACCACTACCACCACAACTGTCATTATTATCGTTACCATCATCATCATCACTATCATCCTCATCATACTCCACCATCACTATCATTATTGGTCATCACCATCATATCATCACTGTCACTATCATTTCCCATCATACTCCACAACCACCGTCATCATCATAATACCCCACCATCACCACCACCAAATAATCATACCAAACCACGAACCACCACCATCATCCCCACAATCATCATCACCACTATCATCATCACCCCCACACCCACAGCCCCCACCACTATAGTCATCATCACTATCATCTTCATCATCATCTTATTAGTCAATCCGTAGACTAATAGGGAGCTGAGTTGTTTAAGGGCCTCAACTTCAGATTCGGATTTGCGCAGACCAAGCCCAATTGACAATATGGGCTTTACGATGTTTATAAAGTAACACATAGTGTGGTTTATACCACCTGATACCAGGATAGTATACCGGATGTGCAGCTGTCTCGGACAAGGGCTAAACACTCGGGTACCCATGTGAAAGTTGGAATATAACAGAGCAGGTCGAATATATCGCTGCTCTAAAAGATATTAAAAACCTGAAACCCACGCGTAAAAAATATTTACAGTATGCTTGATTCTGTTAAACATACATTTAGACCCTTGCCAGTGTCTGAGATCTAGTGCCGATATGCGAGGGCGGTCATGTTTCGCCATCTCACACGATCACCAGAGTCGTGGATCAGCTCTGTGTTTTGTCTCAATTATGTCACGTGGCCAGGCCATCTAGGTATCGACCTCCTGCCTTCCCCGTGTTCTTTTCCCCTCAATCTTACCAGTTGCTACCTAGTATTCCATTAGATTTCTTCTAATAACGTGACAAAAAATGTTAGATCTACGTCTAATTTATTTTATAAGTTTACGGTTTTCGTGTGTGTCTTATATGACTTGCTTTACATGTTAAAAGAAACGATTAAGGAGGTTGGCTTGAGACTGGCTGCTTCATTCTCTAGTAAGCGTTAGATGCAAAATATAACCTACCACGAACAACAAACGAACGGGACAAACTATATTTTGAAAGGGTTAGATGGACATGCAGGCCCGTCTGACATTTGCCTTTCTTATATGTTTTCATCTCATATTTCATTCACACATCACTTATGTCTACAAAATGCATGGCATGAGTTAGATGAGGGTCAATGCTCCACTGCGAGACGGCAGAATAAGAGAATGACAGAAGACGAAGCAGAAATTATAAGGCACCGTTTCCTAGGCAGAATTCACAGACAGTTTGCTGATAAAGCCACGAGGGAATCATTTGAGAATGAACGATCACATTTAATGGGCAAATGCGTTTATTGCTTATTTATGCTTGATCTTAATGGGGAAGATAGTTTGTAGATACAAGATTACATTTCCAGGTGTGATGATGTGTTTGGTATATCATATCAATTGTATTGGGGTGACAGAGTAGTTGGTATTCTCTATCAAAGGAGAAGTATCTCCTTCCTTCCGCGGGCCTACGAGACACCCTTGAGTATCGTAGGGTACTCGTTTAACCCTCGATCTAAAGGTTAATGTAAATCGATTCAGTGCCAAAGAAAAAGTAGGTTTGGACCGACCAAAAATGGATGGAGGAAAATGGGAAATAGGGGTATGTCACAGTTATAACTTAAAAGTTGTTAATATGGTAGTAGAAATGATGTATTATATTTCAAAGTAAAGGAAGTGCTTAGGGAAGATTTCTGTGTTGATATTTTATTGAAACATCTTGCAATGACAACGTTTCGGCGATATATAAGCCTATGTTTTTGCATAGCCTTACAGGTCATCACTGTCAACATCGGCATCTTTCAGCTGATTGTTGATTTCTTGGCAAGATTACGCTCAGTAGTTTTCCATTGCTTTCTAAGCCGCCGGCTCACATACCCCGTAAGTTACCGACGCGATTCGAACCACTGCTGATTCTCACCGTCGTCACGTTACTTACAAGAGTATACAAGATTACGGAGAAAAGTTGCTAACCTCTAGGCCAGAAGCCTATGGCAGATATGAAAAATTGCTTATTACTATCATCATCCCGCGGCACTTATCAGTTGAACCATGCCAAGCAGGTGTTGATTGATCCCGACAGTACTCGACTAGTAGCTGTGGGTTTTGTGCTCATGAAGGTAGACAAGGATCTCTTTATAGAGACAATGGTTACGGTTATCGACCAGTATGATCACTGCCAAGAAGTAAAGCAATGGCACTGTAGCTTTTTTACAGATGCCTAGAAAACTATGGCAAGCTTATTAATTGTACAGAAAAAACTGTTGGGGGGGGGGTGGGAGAGGGGCGGGGGGATTCTTACAGAACAAACCGCTGGATGGCAATAATGCAACGATCATCTATTCACTGTTAATTTGCAATATCTAGGGTAAACATCTTGGACACACAGTTAATTTGCAATATCTATGGCAAACATCTTTGATACACAGTTAATTTGCAATATTTAGGGCATTGATCTTCGATTCCCAGTTAATTTGCAATATCTAGGGCAACTATCTTCGATTCAGAGTTAATCTGCATTATCTAGGGCGTCGGTCTTCGATTCACAGTTAATTGCAATATCTAGAGCATTGATCTTCGATTCCCAGTTCATTTGCAATATCTAGAGCAAAGATTTTCGATTCAGACTTAATCTGCACTATCTAGGGCACCGGTCGTCGATTCACAGTTAATCTGCAGTATTTAGGGCAACAATATTCTATTCACAGTTAATATGCAATACTTAGAACAACGTTCTATTCACAGTTAATATGCAATACTTAGAACAACGTTCTGCAAAATATAAAGCAATGATCTTCGATTCAGTTAATCTGTACTATCTAGGGCGGACATTGACCCGGCAGAGGCGGTGGCCAGTGTTCATGAGGCGTGCTCAACTGTATTCCTTGACCCAGTTCGCCTTCTCTTCCAGACGCCTCCATCGATTGGGCCGAGCAGGCATCATCGAGAGCTTTCCGCGATCTGAAGGAGGAAATGCGGGGCAGCGCCTGGTGTGATGAAAACAATCATCAGTCATTTATTAACTGATTCAGTACCAAACAAAAAAGTAGGTATGTAAACATGGTACACCATTAAATGGATAACTGCTGTAATGTACATTTTCGTTCACCGGGCAGTGAAATTGCGGAAGATACCAGGACACAAAGCAAATTACACGATGGCCTTGGTATGGCGATATATTGTCCTTCTGTCTAAATAATATAGGAGGTCATATTTGGCGGTATATCATCCTTCTACACTGAAGACAGCGTTCAGATAATCTAACGAAGTGTGATTAAGCAGTAGCCGTGACATCTAATTGTTGGATTCATTTTACCATGGTCTTATATCAATCAATCAATGCCCTCTCTACAGTGAAGGTTTGGCTGCAATGGATCTCCAACACTGTCTGTCTTTCGCCTTGAGTGTGAGTTCTGTAAGTCTCCTGTTCGTCCATCTCTTTATATCTTTCCATTTTTTCTGTCTATCTGTTTGTCTGTCAATCTGTCTGTCTGTCTGTCTGTCTGTCTGTCTGTCTGTCTCTATCTATCTGTGTGTCTATCTGCCTGTCTATATGTCCGTCTATCTGTTTGTCCATCTGTATGTCTGTCTGTATGTTTATTTATCTTCTTCATCATCTTCGTCTTCTTCTTCGTCTCTCCCCAATGAAGTACAGGCTTTTCACAAACTCACAGCAAACCCTTCAAATCTTTTGCTCTCTTCTGCAACTCTTTCTATGTCCTCACCATACTATATTTCTTAGAGTAAAAACACCTCAAACAACCAAGATGAAATTAGTCTCTTCTTCCAGAAGAAGCTGCCTCGATGTGAAGAAAGCCGTATGGAGTCTGCAATTACCTCCTCTCACCAAGGAGAATCTCCAGAATTGGTATCTGGAATTTCATTTTCTGTTTTTCGCTTTCTGCTTTGAACTCAAGCGTAGTCCGTACACGTGCTACTGCTTCTAACGCGCTGGAATTAATTTTGCGTGTAAACTAGCTTTCCCTATTACCAGTGTTCCCTCCCTATCCGGCGAACCCGCTTCGATTTCTGAGGTACTTGTAATTTACGTCCCCAAGTCAAGGACCTTGGCATCATCACACAGGATGTTAAAGAACGTGTGTTCTTATCCATGTCGCCACGCCACCTCCATCTGGAACGTTACAACAATGTTCAGAATGCTTATTTTGGCTGTCTAATTAATTTTCAGCATTCTTCTATAAAACCACATCTCAAAGGATTCCAGGGATTTGTCTCAGTGGAAACGGGAGTGAAACAGGGTTGTGTCTTGTCACCGATGCTCTTTGGAATAGCTATCGATTGGGTCATGCGCAAATGCACAAGCAACACAAATCCATTGGGTTGACAAAATTCTAGAAGACCTGGACTTTGCCGACGACATAGTGCTTTTAAGTTCAACACACCTAGATGCCCAAGAGAAAATAAACCATCTCCAAAATGTTTCAGGACAAATTGGTCTCCAAATTAACACTGCAAAAACAAAAACTATTGATCTTACCAACAGTTCAGACGACACCAAATTAAACAACCATGTTCTTGAAAAAGTCAACAGCTTCACATACCTAGGAAGCAAAATGACATCTACAGGGGACTCAACGCCAGAAATATTATCTAGAATCGCACTGGCATCTGGTGCCTTCAATAAACTGTCAAACATCTGGAAGTCAAAGACACTCAGCAAACATACGAAACTTAAAATCTTCAACTCTTGTGTGATTCCAGTGCTAACGTATGGATGTGAGAGTTGGAAATCAACGGTAGCTTTAGATAAAAAATTAGACAATTTTGAGAACAAATGTCTTAGAAGAATTCTAAACCTCCACTGGACAGATTTCAGAACCAATACGCAAATAAGACAAGAGACTAAGCAAGACTATTGTATCCAATTTTATAAGAAAATGCCGTTGGAACTACATCGGCCATGTACTCAGAATGGACAAGACAAGACTCCCCAACCAAGCCCTCTTATGGTCACCAGTAGGGAAAAGAAAACGGGGAAGACCAAGAGAGACCCTGCGTAGAACCATCATCAGAGAAGGCTCATTCAACGGCCAAGTGAACATCCAGGATCTACAACAGGTAGCAGCGAACCGCCGGACATGGAGAGCCATGACTTCTGCCCTATGCGCCGCCTTAGGCTCAAGAGGAAAGACTAACTAACTAACTAACTAACTAACAGCTTTATGGTAAAATTAAATCTATGTAACATGTAGGAACTTTTTTTTTCCTGACTATATCATTGTGTAATTTGACCGTAACATCTTTATCTCCCACTAGTTCAGCTCTTTAGTTCGTAACTCTACCATCTATTCTCTTTTAAGTACTTCGTGAAATATGAAATATTTTGGACACGTTATAAGAAGAAATACATTTGAGAACTTGGTGACAACTGGCAAGATTGATGAGGAAAAGAACAAGGGGAAGACAGAGAAGAAAATATCTGGATGGCTTGGCCACGTGGCATAGTCGAGACAAGAACATTGAGCTGATCCACGACTCTGGTGATCGTGAGAGATAGCGAGACAAGACCGCCAACGCTTATGTGCACGGCACTTGATGGTGATGATGATGGTGATGATGATGATGATGATGATGATGATGATGATGATGATGATGATGATGATGATGATGACGATGATGATGAGATGAAATTTGAATTCAAGAATTAACATTTTGCACTCTGAACATTTGCCATACGTGTTCCGTCCCATTCTCCAATCGAAAACAAAATTCGCATTTGCAGGTATAGCAATTACAGTTTAAGATTGTATACTAAATTACGAGGGCGAGTCAATAAGTACGTCACACAGTTCTGTGGGATGGCAGGTAAATGTAGTTGGTGGTTTCTACAGGTGTCAATAGGTGACAGCAACATCGAACTTTATATTCCCGTTTGTCAGGTGGCGCCAGGTGTCTCATGAGCATGCGTAGCGCATAAACAAAATGGCGACTGTGCTTATGGAGTGAACAACCAAAGAGCAACGTGCTGTTGTGCGTTTTTGTGTGTGTGTGTGTGTGTGTGTGTGGGCAAAAGGACTGTCTGCAAAGGACATTCATAAGAAAATGCGTCCTGTTTATGCTGACAAATCTTTGTCCCATAAAGCGGTGCACAGCTAGGTAGAAAACATCCTTCTTCGCCTTGTGTCCAAAAATTCAAGGTTAAGCCATCAGAAGGGAAGGTTATGCTGACAGTGTTCTGGGATTGTCATGGAGTGCTTTTAACCAATTTCAAGAAGAAAGGTGACAATGTGAATTCTGAATCGTACTGTGAAGTTCTATCGATGCTTCATGATGCAATTCGAAGAAAACGTCCAGGACTGCTGACTAGAGGAGTGTTGCTTCTTCATGACAATGCCAGACCACATACGGCTCGATTAACTCAGGAGAAAATTAACCAAATAAGGTGGGAAGTTCTGGAACATCCACCTTACAGCCCCGACTTAGCCCCTAGCGATTTCCACCTTTTTGGTCCACTGAAAACCCACCTTGGCGGGAGACATTTCGCGAATGACGCCGAAGTTGAATGTGAAGTGAAAACGTGGTTTAGAAAACAGAGCACGCAGTTCTATGCAGCCGGTTTGGGAGGACTGATAAAACAATGGGATAAGTGCATCAATGTTGGTGGAAATTATGTGGAGAGATAAAGGGACAATGTATGTATAAAAATAAACTGGTTTCAAGTTGTTATCATATTGAGTTATTTTTCTACATCTATTTGTGACATACATATTGACTTCCCCTAGTAATAGACGCGCTTTGTTGGCTTAATCTTAATCTTCACATCAATAGTCAGGAATATGTAATCTTTACCTTCCGTAGAACGAATGGAGATCGCCATGGCGGGCGATGTATTCCAGTGTGTATGATCTTCGGCCGGAGCATGGATGCCCGATTAGGACGTATTCTCTTGAAGTCTATTCTTTTCTGTTGACCAGATAACAGCCACAAGATTATAAATGTCGGTCCATCGGCTCCATTCTGTCTGTCTGTCCGCTTGCGTGTCTGTCTGTCTGTCTGTCTGTATTCTTTCTTTCTTTCTTTCTTTCTTTCTTTCTTTCTTTCTTTCTTTCTTTCTTTCTTTCTTTCTTTCTTTCTTTCTTTTCTCTCCTCCTTTCTGCTTGTCTGTCTGTCATACGTTCTTTCTTTCTTTCTTTCTTTCTTTCTTTCTTTCTTTTCTCTCCTACTTTCTGCTTGTCTGTCTATCATACTTTCTTTCTTTCTTTCTTTCTTTCTTTCTTTCTTTCTTTCTTTCTTTCTTTCTTTCTTTCTTTCTTTCGTTCTTTCTTTCTTTGTTTCTTTCTATCATTTTTCTTTTCTTTCTTTCTTTCTTTCTTTCTTTCTTTCTTTCTTTCTTTCTTCTTTCTTTCTTTTAGTCTTTTCTTTCTTTCTTTCCATGTTTGGTTCTTTTCTCTCCTCATGTCTGTCTGTCTGTCTGTCTGTCTGTCTGTCTGTCTTTTTTCCTTTATTTTCTCCTGTCTGTCTGTCTGTCTGTCTGTCTGTCTGTATGTCTGTCTGTCTGTCTGTCTTTTTTCTTTTATTTTCTCCTTTCTTTCTTCCTGTCTGTCTGTCTGTCTGTCTGTCTGTCTGTCTGTCTGTCTGTCTGTCTTCCTTTCTGTCTGTCTGTCCTTTGCCTGCCCGCTCTGTCGCCCGCCCGCCCGTCCTTTCTTTTTGTCTTTCTGTCTTTCTTTCTGTCTTTCTTTCTGCCTTTTTTCTGTCTGTCTGTCTGTCTGTCTGTCTGTCTGTCTGTCTGTCTGTCTGTCTGTCTGTCTGTCTTCCTTTCTGTCTGTCTGTCTTTTGCCCGCCCGCTCACTCGCCCGCCCGCCCGTCCTTTCTTTTTGTCTTTCTGTCTCTTTCTGCCTTTTTTTTCTGTCTGCTGTCTGTCTGTCTGTCTGTCTGTCTGTCTGTCTGTCTTTTTTCCTTTATTTTCTCCTTTCTTTCTTCCTGTCTGTCTGTCTGTCTGTCTGTCTGTCTGTCTGTCTGTCTGTCTGTCTGTCTGTCTTCCTTTCTGTCTGTCTGTCTTTTGCCCGCCCGCTCTGTCGCCCGCCAGCCCGTCCTTTCTTTTTGTCTTTGTGTCTTTCTTTCTGCCTTTTTTCTGTCTGTCTGTCTGTCTGTCTGTCTTCCTTTCTGTCTGTCTGTCTTTTGCCCGCCCGCTCACTCGCCCGCCCGCCCGTCCTTTCTTTTTGTCTTTCTGTCTTTCTTTCTGCCTTTTTTATGTCTGTCTGTCTGTCTGTCTGTCTGTCTGTCTGTCTGTCTGTCTTTCTGTCTGTCTGTCTGTCTGTCTGTCTTCAACCCCTACACCGGCATTAAGCCGGACTTAAACATTGACTTTTTGGTCAGAAAGCAGTGGCAAACTACTGAACGTACAGCTGTCTAGAACATCACCCTGGGTTGAACGCAATGTCCTGTAAAGGACATCATTTAGTAGCATGTCCTCGACCTCGACCCCATAACAAGCTTCTGGAAAACCTTTCGATCATAAATAAAATGTCCCGCGTCCGATACACCAGTAGTAATGTAGGATGGAAACGGATTCGCTTTGTGCCATATTTTGTGGTATGAAATGTGTCATGAAAGGTGGTATGCCGCTTGTTATGACAATGCCGCATGGTATGAAGATTCATACCACCCGGCCGAATATTCTTCGTGTTTTTCCTATATTGTTTTCTTTGATTGTCTGTGGGTTAAAAAAGCATTTAAATGGCCGGTACATTATGCAAGGTAGTTGGTGTTATTAATCGGAGTATGTGTAACAATGGAAAGATCAATTGAACTAGGTGGGTAGGCTCAGTAAAGATGAGTTCGATAACGGTGGCGGCAGGTTTTCTAATTGATTCAGAAGATGTCAGCCGGTGTAATGCATTAATTAGCTTCCCGTTTGTATAGACGGCATAAGAGGTGTCAGGTGGTCGACAAACACGCGGGGTCAGACGGGGTGGTAAAGTGAGGGCAGTCGGGCTTCAGGGTAGTGAGCAGGGTCGGTCGGACCAGGTAGGTTCGAGTCCTACTGGGTGGTGGGGTAGTGTGGTAGTGGGTGAGTGTGTAACGAAGCTAGGTGGTATAATTGGCGGTTCAAATCACGCCCCTGGTGGCTAACTATACCCAACATAGGCCTCAGAGGTTCGAAGCCAGCGGTATCGCTTTGCATTATCCTCAGAAACCTAAGTTCTACAGCCAGCAGATTCAGCGTGACTGCTCATTGTCTTCACATTCATACAAAACTACAGGTTCTATGTAACAGCGCAACACTCTTTTTCTTGTAGCAATTGCCATCTTTTTACTGGTCAATATGTTTTTCATCTTCGCCATGGCGATTAGCTTCCCGTTTGTATAGACGGTACAACAAACTGGGCAACCACCATGATCTTTATCATATAACAGCTGTTGCAACACTCGGCAAAATTAAACAAGGAAATATGGTAATGAAACTGTACGAAAGATCAATTGAACTAGGTGGCTAATGGGCGCTATAACTATGGCGCCAGATTGCTAATTGATTCAGAAGATGTCAGCCGGTGTAGTGCATTAATTAGGTTCCCGTTTGTATAGACGGTATAACAAACCCGGCAACCAGCATGATCTTTATCATATAACAGCTGTGGTAGAACGTACCGATTTCTCATCAAACTCAACAAGGAAATATGGTAATGAAAGTGTGCGGTACAAAGTCCTTTTTTTAAATTCGAGATTTATCTTCCGCTGCGGCAAAATAGGCCCTTCATTAAAACCATCTGTGTATTGTCAGCCGGTGTAATACATTAATTAGCTTCCCGTTTGTATAGACGGCACACAAACTGGGACATACCAGTATGATGATTATCGCATAACAGATGTTGCAACACTCGGCAAACGCAACAATGAAATTGTGCGCATATCAAGATAAAGTTAATTATATTCGACCGGTACTTTAGTAGCATAATACATAAACAGGCGCACAGCTGCGGCAAGTCAGTACCTTTTTGTTTTATAACTCAACCAGCTGCATGGTAACATATTTTCGAGGTGGTACAAAATCCTTTTTAATTCGATATTTTGTCTTCAGTCGTTGCAAAATATTCCCGACAAAAGCCGTAATTACAAACTGGGGATAGCTGTTAAAAATCAATAACGATGGTTTCATTTTCACCATAATTGGGAACAACGGCTTATAGACATTATTACAGACGACAGATGTGTGCGTATGAATACATTGTATGTGTGGAATAACACATGGTGTCAGGTGGTCTAGGCTACAAGGGGTGTATAAAACCTGTGGAATATGAGCTGTAAAATTCATATTCTGGCAGCCAGTTGAAGCTAATACATCGGGATGAAACCAGCCTGGACCACAACTACTGGTGGTGAGTATAAGGTTGGTGTGTGTGTGGGTGCGCGTCTGGGTGGTGTGGGTGTGTGCGCTTGTGTGTGTGTGTGTATGTGTGGTTGTGTGCGCATGTATGTCTGCATGTGTGTATGTGCGCTTCTGTGTCTGTATGTATGACTGTGTGTGCGTGTGAGCGTGTGCGGTTGTGTGTATGGCGGCTGTGTGTGTGAGTGTGTGTGTGTGTGTGCGTGTGCGGGGTTATGGGAGTATGTATGCCTGCATGTGTGTATGTGTTTGTGTGAGTGCATGTGCGCTTGTGTGTCCGTGTGTATGACTGTATGTGCGCGTGAGCGTGTGCGGTTGTATGTATGGGTGTCTGGTTGTTTGTGTGTGTGCGCTTGTGTGTCTGTGTATGCGTCTGCATATGTGTGTGTGCGTGAGCGCTTCTGTGTATGGGCGTCAGGGTGTCTTGGTGTGTATGTCTGCATGTGTGTATGTGTTGTGTGTCTGGGTGTCTGGGTGTAAGGTTGTATGTTTTCGTACTTATGTTTATGGTTTAACTTATATATGTATGTTCCTTGTACCTATTGTATGTAATAGATTATGGTTAATACCTCTACCGTATTCACGCCATAATCATGACCTTGTGTTTATTTGTTAATGATAGTCTGATCGGGCATCTTTAGTAGATGGTATTGGTGCACACAGTGAACAACTGGATTAGAATTAATAGTTGTCTCTAAGAAAGAAATACTACATACTATATAAGTACATGAGCATATTCTAAACCAAACTGAGTAGTTACAATTATATTGGAGCATTCTTACAGAACATGTCTTGAAGACTTTACAACTAAATAGTTACAACTATATTGGACCATTCTTACAGAACATGCCTTGAAAACTTTACAACAAAAAGCGATAGTGTGTCATATACACGTACATGTCTCTGTACCTGGGTGCTTCTTAGTGGAGCTGAATAGTAATGTTTTGTGTCTTATTTTCACAGATCGCCTTGTATCTATGCTATCGAAGGGTCACAGCCAGAAAGTCGATGGGGTCGACAATCAGTATTGCCTTGTGTCTAACCTAACAAAAGGGTCACCACCAACGAGTTGATAGTACGCTCAGGTATGTATGCATGTATGTGGATATGTATATGATTGTGTATATATGTATGTATATATGAGTGTGTATATAAGTATGTGTATATGTGAGTATGTATATATGTATGCATACCTGTGTATATGTGAGTATGCATATATATATATATATATATATATATATATATATATATATATATATATATATATATATATATATATATATATATATATATATATATATCTTCTTCTTCTTCAGCATTCCGAGCCATTGAGGTTCTTTGCTGCAAATACAATCTGTCTCCATTCGTCTCTCTGGTGGACCTTCTCTTGCCAGTCGTTGATTCCAAGTGCTTGTAGGTCTGTATGTATATTATCTCTCCACCGCCTTCTTGGTCTACCTCGGGGTCTACGGTCATTTATTTCCTGAGTGTAAGCGAGTTTTGTTTCCCTATTATCTTCCATTCTTTCTATATGCCCCAGCCATTGTAGTCTATTAGCCTTCATGATACCAGTGATTAGCGGGGACTTAAACAAATCATAAATGTCTTTGTTACTTCTTCTTTTCCACTCTCCACTTTGTGTATCCCTAATGGGTCCAAAGATGCGTCTTAAAATTTTGTTCTCAAAGGTTTGTAACAAGGCTTCGTCTCCTTTCGTTGTACTCCAGGTTTCAGAGCCATACAGCACAACTGGTCTGATCAGTGTTTTGTATATTGTGATTTTGGTGTTACGAGATAGCGCCTTTGATTTTAGTAGATGTTGTAGTGCATAGTATATCTTATTTCCAGAGTTGATTCTAGTTTGTATTTCTTCCCTTATGATGTTGGAGCAGTTGAAGATTGTACCCAGGTATTTGTATGTTTCCGTTCTTTTAATGGTCATATTATCTATTTGTATGTGGCCAGAGTTTTTAGCCATTCCGTCTCTTGAAATTACCATATATTCTGTCTTATCTTGGTTGATAACCAGCCCCATCTGTTGGGCTTTTTCCTTTAAGTGAGTCAATATTTCTAATGTCTTTTGTTCACTTTGCCCTATAATATCTATATCATCTGCATAACCAAGCAGCTTGGATGTTCCTCCAATATCACATTCCTCCTTTACCTTCCTTACAACTTTCTCTAGAGCCAGATTGAAGAGTAGCGGCGATAGTGCATCACCCTGTTTCAAGCCAGATGTTATTTGGAAGGGGTCTGATTTCCTGCCTTTATATGTTACTATATTATAAGTATCTTCCATGCATAGTTTGGTCATGTTAATTAACTTCCTTGGTATTCCAAATTCCTGCATAACATTCCATAGACTATTCCTATGGACACTATCATAAGCCTTTTTAAAATCCACAAAAATGTTATGGAGATCTCTTTTATATTCCCAATGTTTCTCGGCTATTTGTCGTAAGATAAATATCTGATCTATTGTTGATCTGTTTTGTCTAAAACCCGCCTGGTAGTCACCTAATATGTCTTCTGAATATGGTTTTAGTCTATTTAGTAATACTGCGGATAGTATCTTATAGCTTGTGGACAGTAGTGATATTCCTCTATAATTTCCACATTGGAACTTGTCTCCTTTCTTAAAGATAGGTATCAATAATGACTCTTTCCAGTCATGGGGTAATTCTTCTGTCCTCCAGATTTTTATTATTAGTTCGTATAGCTTTAGATGTAATGCATGGCCACCTGCCTTTATAAATTCAGCAGCAATTCCATCAGTCCCAGTTGCCTTATTGTTTTTAAGTCGTGTGATTACATATAGGATTTCTTCAAATGTAGGTTCTTCAATTTGTGGTTCGCATGTTAGAACCTCTTCCTGTGGGAAAATGTTACTTGGAGCTTCACAATTTAGTAATTCAATAAAATATTCTTTCCATGTGTTGCACATTTCTTCAATGGTATTTATCATATTCCCATTTTTGTCTTTTAAACCATATGTGTTTTGTTGGTGCCCTCGTTTCATTGACTTCAGTACTTTAAAAAACTTTCTGGATTCATTTTTCTGGTGATTAGTTTCCATATCTTTGATTATATTACTCATATATTCTCGCTTCTGCTGTCTGACTATTTTTGTAGCCTCTTTACATTCATTTCTATAATGCTCTTCCTTTTGGATGTTATTGATGTCATTTAACCATACATGTCTGGCATTCTTCTTCTTAGTGACTGCTTCTTCACATTTTTGATTGAACCATCTGTTCTTTCTATGCGTGGTTGACACACCGAGACATTCTTCTGCGGTAGATTGAAGTGTATTCTTGATGTTCAACCAAGTTTGGTCAACGCTTTCCTCCAAAGGGTTTTGAAAAGTTTCAAGTTTACATTTTATTTCATCTGTAAATTTCTCTTTGACTGTAATGTCTTGTAGTTTTTCTCTGTTATATGTTGGGTGTAATCTTTGTAATTTAGTATAGAAAGCTCTCTTAAGTTTTATTTTAAATTTTGCTCCAACGAGGAAATGGTCACTGTGGCACTCAGCTCCTCTATAACTTCTGACTTGCTGTATGTTTGATGCATTTCTGTTGTTAATTAAAATGTGATCTATTTGATTATAGGTTCTCTTGTCACATGATTTCCAAGTTTGTTTGTGTATATCCTTTCTTTGTAGTCTGGTACTGCTAATCTGCAGTCCTTTGGCTTCTGCCAGGTTGATGACTCTCCATCCATTATCATTTGAAGTTGTATGTAGGCTTTCCATACCGGCCACTTTTTTATTAGTTTGCTCTCTACCTATTTTTGCATTGAAGTCTCCCAGCACAATCAGGATGTCCTGTTTGGGGGTTTCTTCTATGACATCTTCCAGATCATTATAAAAGTCTTCTTTAATATCATCTTCTTTCTCTTCAGTAGGTGCATGTACATTAATCATCGTTATATTTTTCCATTTACCTTTTATTCGTAATTTACTAATCCTGTCATTAAAAGCTTTAAAGTTTAAAATGTTCCCCCATAACTCTTTTTTGATGACAAATCCTGTTCCTAATTCATGTTTATTTTGGGTGTTTCCTCCATATATTATAATCATTCCATTTTGCTCTAAAGTACCCTCTCCTGGCCACCTTATTTCTTGAATTGCTGTGATATCCATTTGATATTCAACCAGCTCCCGGGTTAGTTCTTCGGCCGCTCCAGCTCGATATAGTGTCCGTACATTCCATGTTCCAAATCTCAAAAGTCCTTTAACGTTCCAAGGTCGTTGTCCAGATAAGTCAGTCCGATATCGAGGCTCATGTATTTGTTTCGTAACAAAGAAAGGTTTTTACAAAGGTGGGGATGTTAACCCCACGCTTCAACCCCCAACCTGGAGGACCAGGGTGTTTCTCTTTGTCTGTTCTCTACCCTTTGACCTGTTTTTTGCTACAAGAGGCTACAAAAATAGTCAGACAGCAGAAGCGAGAATATATGAGTAATATAATCAAAGATATGGAAACTAATCACCAGAAAAATGAATCCAGAAAGTTTTTTAAAATATGATAAGGACTAAAACTTAGGCTCAATAAAACAACCAAACAGTAGCCATCATTTTCCAGTACCAACTCAAGCATAAAAACATATTATATATGACTCATGACTCAAACAATTATAACTACGTATAGTGACCCACCAACATTGGCCTCTCATACTAAGTAAAATAACGCATATCTATTTATACAGGTCATTCCAGTATTTCTATGACCGAGAAAACTAAACATTTCACTGTCCATCTGTATATCTGTTAACTACAGACTAAATAGAATCACATCTGTTCTATCTACATAAACAAATCAGTAACCAACATTTACCATACCATTTTTTTTTCCCATAATCTTTACTCCTAACAGCACATAACATCCGGAATAAGTAAGCACTGTAAACCACATGTTGCTTTTTTTTTTTTTTTCATATGTAATGTGGCCACTAATCCATTATTAACTCAATGTAGTAGCCATCCTCTACTTATCACGAACTTGTGATCTTTTATTTCCCTTGGAGCACCAACAAAAAGTACCTTCACCCATTGTACCAATACCTCAAGACCACTTCCACCGTTTCGTATACTTCTTCAAGCATCCCTTTCACTTCTAAATCCTGAAACTTATAACTTGCCATCTGCAGTACTTTCAAATATCTATCTCCTACGTTTCCACTTCTTCAACAACTCCAAGTTTCTTTGAATAAGTGCTAATTCTACCTCAATATCTTCTTCTTCGTACAACCTATTAGTTTCCTCCATACTACTACTAGACTCTGACTTTTCATCCATTTCTTCTTCTTCGTCTGTATGTCTCTCTTTAGCTGCCGCTAATCTCTTCCGTTCAACATCCCACCTAATTTGTCGATCACTATTTCTTAAGGATCTTTCTAGTAGAGGCATATCTTCTCCGCTTGTTGAATAATCCCTAATTCTCCTCTGTCTTTTCACTTCTTTATCTCTTTGATTGTCCATTCTTCTTTTCGTTGCTTGTCTAGTATTTTTAAATGGAGCACCTATTTCTTCTTCCATACTATCATAATGAGTTCCATTCACCTTTTCTTCTTCCATTGTTTTCGGAATTGTCTGTTCTTGAGTATCTTCGTAACTTGGATTTGCTAGCAACTGATTTTGTTCTGGTTCTTTTCTAAGACCTGGGGTTACTGTAGCTCCTCTGACAACTTGTTCATCCAAATATTTTGTGTCTGAATAATAATTATTATTATAATTATTATTTTCTATCTCATCTTCATCTCTTCTTAAGTGTTCAACGTGTGCCCTTGCTATATGTGCTGTGACCTGGTTCTTTATAATATACGATACATTACCTAGTTTTTCCAAAACGTAATACCCTGGAATCCAACGAGCATCAAACTTAGAGTTTCTTCTATGCTTCTTGTAATAAACTCTATCACCTACCTTAAACTCCTGTAATTTTGTATTTACATTTTTGTACTTTTTCTGTCTTTCCCTAGCTTTAATTATATTATTCCTTAATCTTACGTGTGCTTTATGCATTTCCTGTATTATAATCTCTTGGAATTCTTCACCCATATATTTCCGTCTAGGTTTTAATAGATTATCTATAGGTAGTATTGGCTCTCTCCCGTGTATTAAATAAAATGGTGAAAAACCCGTGCTCTCATTTTGATTTGTACGAATAGCGCTAAGGGCAGGTCCCAAAAATAGATCCCAATCTTTTTCATGTTCATCAATAATCTTTGCTATAATGTCGTATAACGTCCGATGTTGACGTTCGTTTCTAGCATTTGAAGAAGGTCTATAATATGAGGTCTTTATATGTTTTATATTTAAATCTTTTAGTAACTTTTCGAATTTTTTATTTACAAACTCTCTACCATTATCTGTAAGTATACTTTGTGGGCAACTAAACCTTGGTACGAACTCTTGTAAAAAAATATTAATGACAGTATCTGCGCTCTTATCTGGGATTGCATAAACTTCCGGCCAAAGACTGTAGACGTCTACTATATGAATTAAATACACATTTCCTGACAATGTTCTAGGGTGTGGACCCGATATATCTAAACTAATCTTTTGCATTGGGAACTGAGGAATATCTGTGTCTTGTAAGGGACACTTTATTGTTTTCATGTTCCTTAATCTGCATTTTTCACACGTATCTACATATTTGCATGTAGATTTAAACAAGTTTGGCCAATAATATTTACTTGTAAGTGCTTTCACCAATTTGTCTCTACCGAGATGTCCATTTTCATCGTGATATGCTTTTAAAAGTTCCATTTCTAAATGCTTTGGAATATATTTCCTTAGCTGTTCGTTCCTTTCACACATATAGTATAACTGTCCATCCTCTTGTAAAACCAAATAATTCCTTTTATATTTGTTATCTTCTGTTTCTCGTAATTTTTCTTTTATTTGTATGACTTTCGGGTCTAACTCTTGCTCTTCTTTCATATCAAATTGTGCTAACTGTAGGTCTTCTTCCCTATGTTCAGACTCTTGATCCGATGGTAGACTATCAAATTCTTCCCTATTTATTATAGCAGAATCTAAGATATTTACTTGCCAATTTCGGTCGTCTATCTCTGGTTCAGCTTCATCCTCTGTATCTCCTGATGACTGTGGATATGGAATTCTAGACAATAAATCAGCGCATGTGTTAATCCTACCTGGGATGTACTCAATTTTCATGTTGTACCCCTGTAGATTCAATGCCCAAGTCTGTATTTTCCTATTCTGCACTGGAGCTTCTAAAAAAGACTTTAAAGGCATATGGTCAGTTCTAATAACAAAATTTGCGTTATGTAAGTAGTAATTTAGTTTTTGAAGAGCGTAATGAATTGCGTAAGCCTCCTTCTCAATAGTCGTCCATTTTCTTTGTGATCTGCTAAGCTTATGCGACAAGAAGTAGATGGGCCTTTCATTTTTAACTCCTGGTATTCCAGATTCTTTTCCTTCACATGGTTGCACCAAACATGCTCCTACTGCATTGTCCGAAGCATCTGTGTACAGTATTAACTGTTTGTTTAAGTCTGGATGCGTCAACAATGGTACCAATGTTAAGCTGTTTTTTAAATACTCAAACGCTTTTTGACACTCATCATCCCATTTAAACCTAGCGTATTTGACTGTTAAGTTTGTAATAGGTTCAGCTATCTTTGAAAACGCTGGGACAAACCGCCTATAATACGCACATGTTCCTATAAAAGCGCGTACTTCCTTAACGTTAGTTGGAGCAGGTAACTCTTTAATAACCTTTATCTTGTCCTGGTCTGGTTTTATACCTTCTCTATTTATAATATACCCCAAATATTTTGTTTCTGTCTTTAAAAATTGGCATTTACTAAGCTTTAACTTCACATCATGCTTTCTTAACCTGTCAAATACTAGTCTAATATGTTTCAAATGATCTTTCACATCTCCAGTAGTAAAAATCAGAATATCATCAATATAGGCAAGAGCGAACTTTTGCATACCTTCTAAAACTTCATTTATTAAGAGCATATAGTGAGAGGGTGCAGTTTTGACGCCAAAAGGCATTCGTAAGAATTCGTAAGAGCCCATATGAGTACAAAAGGCACTTTTCTTTTGCGCGTCTCTTGACATCGGAATACACCAGAATCCTGACCTTGCGTCCAGCGTCGTGAAATATGTAGAGCCATTAAGCAGCCCCAAAATATCATCAATTACTGGCAGTGGGTATGCTACATTCTTGGTGATTTTGTTCAACGCCCTATAATCGCAACAGAAGCGACTCGAACCATCGGGTTTGGCCACTATGACGACCGGAGATGACCATTCTGACTTCGATCTTGTTATTATTCCTGCTTTCAACATCTCTTCTATCGCCTTTTCCACGATTTCTCTATTTCTTAATGGAGTTCTATATGGTTTTAAACTTATTGGTGGATGATCTCCTGTGTCTATTTCCATTGTAACTGTTTGCGTCTTTCCCAATTCTAAATCATTAACCGCAAACACATCCTGACTTTGCTTTATAAGTTGTTCTAACACTTCCTTATTTTCTGGCGGAGCTTTTAACTGTGACAACAATTCTTGTTCCCTTGTTATTTTGTCTAGTGAATGTATTTGGGCTTTATTTCCTCTGGATGGATGGATCAATTCATCCATTCTGACGTTCCCTCTTCTTCTGCGTCCGCGTCTGTCATTTCCCCTTTCACTAGAAGTTTCTGAACAACTTGTTCCCGACATTTCTGCTCTATCCGTTGCCAATATGTCACTAATGTTATGATCTAGTTTGGCTATCACACATCCTCTGTATAATTTGATTTCTCTACCTGTGTTGTTGATAACCATCACTGGAAAGGTTAAGTGTTTATCCAACGCTATTATTCCATCCGGAACTTCCAAACCAGGCTCATCAATTATTTCCTCTTGTAACTCAGTGATTCTGACTGTGTTTCCTTCCACATAATATGGGTTTCTCTTCAGCTTCGCTTGTATCAAATTAACCGACTGTGGTTTTAACGTCGTTGTCATTTTAACTCTAACTAGTGCTGATATATGCATGTCTTCTTCCATATCTATATAGACGTCCCTGAATTTTAATTTATGTAAATCATAGAAAAGTCTTACTCCATTTTTTATTAAAAAATCTCTTCCTATTAACATGTTTCTATTTAAACCCTTCACTACATGAAAAAGGTGTCTTATGTTGATCCCTCCTAACTTAAAATTTATCATTGTTTGTCCAATTACTTGTAAATTCTGTCCAGTAACAGAGTGTAAATTATTATGACTCTTAAATACTCTACAATTTCTTACTATTTTGTATAGAAAACTTTCTTTTACTACACTAACCTGAGCTCCCGAATCAATTAATGTACGAACTCTATACTTTCCTATTTCTATTATACAAGAGCTATAATCTGTTTTATCTTCTATAAATTTCTTGACTTCATCTAGTTGAAAATATTCTCTGTTCGACCTATTATACCTGTTATTAACATATTCTCTAACCCTTGGGACCTTATTATTTACCCTCCTATCATAGGTCCTGTCTAATAGGTAGGGCGCCGATTTTCCTGTGTTCTTGTACCTGTAAAATTCCTGTGTCCATCTACCACATTCCTACTCACCCTATTATTGTCATGTCTACCCTGTGTATTCGACTGGACACGCCTGTTATTACAAAAACGAGAAACATGTCCCCGTTGACCACAAACCCAACAGACAATATTTGTACTATTTGTGTTGACTACTGTTTCTCTTGTAGGGTATCTCATATTTCTTCTTTCCTCGTTATCATATCTATTTCTACCTTGTAACGTCTGTATTCCTCCTCTCCTATTCCATCCGAATCTTGTTTGTCCTATTTCCATAGGTTCCTCAACTCTGTCGTCTCGATTACTTCCCACTTCTCGTCCTGTTCTTAATCTAAACCTACGTCTCAAATTTTCCTCTTGTACCGCGATATCCGCTTGTGATAACCTCTCAGGGTTTTCCCTCATCAACTTAAGTTTCAAACCATCGGATTTTATGCCATCTACAAAAATCCCTACTAACATCCTTTCCACCTCCTCTCCTCGTACATTCTGTCCTAAGAATGCTTCTTCAGCCAGGTTAATCAATCTATCGCTGAACAATTGTACCGTCTCTCCGTTATTTTGTTTAGCCTGCCTCAACACCGAAAATGCATGTTGTGGATCCGTTATTTCTGCATATTTCCTTGCTAGGTCTTCTTTGAATTGTTCCCATGTCTCATCTACTCTAGCCTCTAACTTTCTTCTTATATGATCCGAAACCGGTTCCGTTGCCGTCTGATAAGCCAGTCTCATTTTTTCTTCATCTGTTGCTGAGATTAAATAGGCATAGTTTTCTATGGAAGTGACCCATTTCTTAAAGTCTCTGGCCTGTCCACTAAACTTCACAATTTCTGTTGCCATCCCTTGTTGTTTAATCACCATATCAAGTCGGCCTACTGCTGTTCCCACGCCTGTCAAAACCTGTGCTAAGGTGTCCTGTTCCGCCATGCTGAAATAATACTGAAACAAAGCAAGCAAAGAACCACACAATTTCAACTTCTTAATTTAAGGAATACAGTCACTTGTTTCGTAAAACTACAGTTAGTTTCTAGGTTTGGGAACCACACAATTTTACCCTGATTTTGTTTCCTGACTCAAGCACGTACTTTCTTCGACTCGGCGTCAGATTTCATTCGATCACCAGGAGCCTGTGTCAGCTGAAAATCAGTCGCGGAGTTCAGGTAGCAGAGTTCAGGTAGTCTGTCTCTTCCCCCAGGTAATTTCGTCACTTCTCTAGGGATGCCGGGATAATCTTCAACCCCTGGTTGGGTCCCATCTGAGATTTCTAGCCTTTGTTTTCACCCCGGGTGGGGTACATCATCGACGTCTTGAGATAGCGACAACGTAGGTGGCGGCTTGAAAATAGCAAAACTCAGGCTATGGTAAGCCCTTTGGAAACACTAAAGTTCAGACAACGGCTATGGCAAGCCCTTTGATAACGCTAAAGTTCAGACAACGGCTATGGTAAGCCCTTTGGAAACGCTAAAGTTCAGACAACGGCTATGGCAAGCCCTTTGATAACGCTAAAGTTCAGACAACGGCTATGGCAAGCCCTTTGAGGTATAAATTTGCGAAGCAGCGGTTATGACAAGCCTCTGGAGTTGTACTATGCAAAGCGACGGCTCTACCAAGCCTCTTGAGTTGTACAATGAAAAGCAACGGCTATATCAAGCCTCTTGAGTTGTACTATGCAAAGCGACGGCTCTACCAAGCCTCTTGAGTTGTACAATGAAAAGCAACAGCTATATCAAGCCTCTTGAGTTGTACTATGCAAAGCGACGGCTCTACCAAGCCTCTTGAGTTGTACAATGAAAAGCAACGGCTATATCAAGCCTCTTGAGTTGTACTATGCAAAGCGACGGCTCTACCAAGCCTCTTGAGTTGTAAAATGAAAAGCAACGGCTATATCAAGCCTCTTGAGTTGTAAATTTGTTATCTCAAGTCTCTGTAACAGCCTTACAGAGGACCACCCCTGGGCGGGCTTTCGGCCTCTGTATTTGCAGATTACTGAATTTTACTGGGCATCACTTCACTGGTTGTTCCACCACGTGCCGAAACTGTTTCTAGGAGTTATTTGACCGGAGCATGGAACAATAACAAGCGGCTCCCGACCTTGACAAAAACCTCGAACAGACAGTAGCTCCTTTTAAAAACTGATTCGAGAAAACGTCTGTTCTAAATACCTTTTTTAGGCAGTCTGGTCTGGATCCTTTGATGGTTTACTAGTACTTCGGATTGCGTCCGCGACGGCAAAGTCCAGTATCGTGGTTAAGCGGCACCATTTCGAGTCCTATAACAGTGTACAGGAACTCGCAAGACATGTTGTTTTTGTTGATATAAAGTTTATTTGCACATGATGACAATCGGCTTCTTGTCCTTTCAAAAGCCTGATGTTAACCTCCTCTCAAGTCAAAGGCCGGATCTTAACTGCCCTTGCCAACCCAATACGTCACGATTGAGCATCTCTCTCCCTTTCACTCTCGATGCTCAATCGTGCTGTATCTGTTTCCCACTAGATTCTAATAATACCCCAGTACTCCCTTACTGTTACATACTTCATTGCTCCTGTAGCAATTCTAAGCAGCAGAGTGTGCACTTTGTCTAAGTTGTGTAATGCTGTGCTGGCAGCTGTACACAATGCTGCAGACGCTTGTTCTAGGTGTAGTTGTGTTCTCTGTTGGTACTCACAAGTGGGTTGGTGGATCTTTAGGGTGGTTTACTAGAAGTAGTCCATTTTAATCTAGCTAGTTCTTAAGTTCTTCTCCCCTTCTGCCTATATGATCACACCCCCAGTTCTATGAATGACTACTGAAATCTCCACATACTAACCGTTTTTCTTTACATGGAGTAAACGCAAGTGAGCCATTGTTGGGACTGTATTAATTCAGCATGTGAACATCTGTATTTTCCATTCTGAATTGTAGTGTCTGATATTCTGTCCCCTCCACACATTGAACTATCTGTCATATTGTTTTTTTACATAATGTTACTTTCCTCTGGAGTAAACAAGGCAGGCTGAGAGAGGGACCATGCTGCATGGGCAACACATGTTCTCTACAATTCAGCCCAGGCTTTGTGCTATAGAGAGGTATGACTCAATTTTACAAACTATTGACTCAATTTTAAAGATATCTATCAAGATGGCAAGGTGCCAGTCAATTCCCCTTTTTTCATGTGTTGCCAAAACAATTCAATTCACATTATGTCAAACCACAAGAAATCAAACTAAAAAAAAACAATATAAAATCAAACCAAACACAGTCTAATGATGCCAGACTATGGTCAGTGTGAAACCTCAGGGTTAGACATGAACCTTGAGAGAACATTTCATTACCAAATATAGTAAAACTCTCTTGTGCTTTGACAGTCAATAGGAGTGACATTTTAAAATAGTTCCATGCATTCAGTCACCCACTGACACATCGCTGACCATCCATCCATTACCACTAACTTTCTGACACCCATTCACATACAAATATTTAGCACATTAATTAACTCACCTATGTTTCCACTGGTCTACTTCCCTTGTCAAATTATCCACACATCTTTTAAGCTGATCCACATTTTCTTGTGATTGCAACTTCCTGTGTGCTGCTTGCAACTCAGACTCTAAATTCTCAATGTTTCCATGCAGAACACTGATTTCTGTCAACAACTTTGTGTTCTTGTTGGTCTCATGTGACAGCCTAGCGGTAGAACAAAAAATATTCAAGCACTATACATTAAGATCGTGTCAGGTCTCAATCAGTTATCTCTAAGCTACTGTACAACAGTGGATGATACTACCTGCTTTCTGTTAGGGCCGATTGCTTGGTACACGCTCATCAAACCCGAAACCCCACATTGTGCCAACAGCTTTGGGTGGAGGACTGCAATTGGGAGGGTACAAGCCTTATCCTTGTGCAAGGGAATTCAACCTAAAGACTAAATATCATGGCAGGGCAGACCAGACCCCAAGCCTTGGTCAGCAGCTGGTCTAGGATCAAGACTCTGACAGGCAGACAGATAGAGCATTGCTTTGCTGATCTGGCAACTTCTTTTGTTCCAGATGTATTGGTTTTACCTTTCATGTAGAGTAAACTAGGCAGGCAGAGAGAGGGATCATGCTGCATAGGCAACACATGGTCTCTAAAATTCTGCCCAGGCTTTGTGCTATAGAGAGGTATAACTCACTCCCTGGTCCCCACCATGGGTTTTAGTTATTATGCCTTTTTTGCAGCACAATGTAACAAAATATCATCTGTCAAGACAGCCCAGTGCCAGTAAGTAAGTAAAACATTATGAGTAACTAACATTGAATGCCTGGAAAAGGCTAACTTCTTCTTCATTCGTCTATTGAAGGGAGCACATCACATGTGGTTATGCAGCTCAAAGGTCAGTATGTCTGACTTTAGCATGCATTTGTCTAAGGTTTGCTTTCTCTAGACAGATTCCATCCAAAGTAATGGGCTCTATCTATCAATAATTAGGTTTTCTTTCCTAACAATTTTACTAGGGTGGTAATATTTCAGTCTACTCTTTCCATTTCCAACTGCCATGAGATTTGTAACTTGCACATGGGACCTTCTGTTAATCACCCGTATCTGAGAATGGTAGGTACTGGATCTCACTACCCAAGAGATCTGGGGGAAGTATGATATCATTAGATGATAAAGCTTCTTGGGAAAATTCCAAGCCCTATGCTTGGATCAAACCTGGTACCTTTTGAGCCTGAGATGGACACCGTAACATCTAAGCAATGGCTCCCCCATTCATAGAACATAATATACAAATATAAGAGGAGGCATGCAGCATTCATTGGTCATGTAATCTAGGCCACACCTCCTCCATTCATTGAACATAACAAACACATATAAAAGGAGGCATCCAGCATTCACTGGTCATGTAATCTAGGCCACGCCTCCTCCATTCATAAAACATAATAAACAAATATAAGGAGGAGGCATTCAGCATTCATTGGTCATGTAATCTGCGCCATGCCTCCTCCATTCATAGAACACAATATACAAATATAAGCATTCAGCATTCATTGGTCATGTCTAATCCATGCCTCCCTCATTCATAGAACATAATATACAAATATAAAGAGGAGGCATTCAACATTCATTGGTCGCAATGAGAAGAGAGGCACTGAAGAACATTGAAGAAGAGGCAGGGACAGACCGAGAGAAATGATGCTGGATGAACTGCAAGGATGGCATGGAGGAATATCATCAACAGAATTGATCCATGACACCATTACCGAGATCTGTGGAAATTCATGAACACTGATGCCAGTTATCAGGACACATGATGATGGTGACACATTCAGACAGAGACCATTTTGTCATCTTTTGTTTGATTTCAACTTTTAAATCTGATTTTAAGCACAGCTTGTGTCTGCCTTCTAAATATTCGTAGCCACAAGGTATGCCAAAAATTGAGTATAAAAAAAAACACACACGCGCGCACGCGCACACACATTTTGCGTGCGTGTGTGTGTTCGCTCGCTTTGAACTCAAGCGTATTCCATACACATGCACAAGACTTATTTTTGCATGTGGATTAGCTTTCCCTATTACCAGTGTCCCTCACCATCAGGTGAACCCACTCTGATTTCTGAGGTACTTGTAATTTACATCCTGAAGTCAAGGCCGAGAAGTCAATATTTCAGACCGACTGACCAGTGTAGAGATTGAATCTGCAACCTCAACATCAGCACATTGGATGTTTAATAACAAGCGCTTTTATCCATTCAGCAATACTGACCTCTGGATGATAATATGATTGTGGATATGTTGAAAATTGCAATGTTAAACATGCACATGTTGAGAATGTTAGAGAGAGCAATGACCAAATATTTACTTGTTTTGAAGGTCACAAATACTCGTCTGCTGATTGCTACACTGCGTCTGCAAAGAATTCCTGGCACAAACACCAGCTTCTATGTCATTTCTGTAAAATAGGATTATATTTTTAACAGGACACACAGAAGATTTTGTTGCATTTTCGAGGATCATCTTTGTTTCATTTCCATGGTTGGTCGTGAATCCTTTGGGAGACTGAGCTTTAACACTTAAGTTCTATGCATTGATATTTAGATGGTCTAAGCCTCAGAGAGTAATAACTACTGGATTCTCTACTCTTCAAGGATAAATATAAGAGGGAAATAACTACTGGATTCTCCACTCCTCAGAGATAAATGTAAGAGGGAAATAACTACTGGATTCCCCACCCCTCATAGATAAATGTAAGAGGGAAATAGCTACTGGATTCCCCACCCTTCAGAGATAAATGTAAGAGGGAAATAACTATTGGATTCCCCACCCCTCAGAAATAAATGTAAGGGGGAAATAACTACTGGATTCCCCACCCCTCAGAGATAAATGTAAGGGGGAAATAACTACTGGATTCCCCACCCCTCAGAGATAAATGTAAGAAGGAAAAACTACTTGATTCCCCACCCCTCAGAGATAAATATAAGAGGGAAATAACTGCTGGATTCCCCACCCTCAGAGATAAATGTAAGAGGGAAATAACTACTTGATTCCCAACTCTTCAGTGATACGTGTAAGAGGGAAATGAATGCTATGTTCCCCTTCCCTCAATGGGGTCTTTTATGGGGGACAATAAATGCAGGATGCTCTGCTCGTGAGTCGGAAACATAAATGTGAAATAAAGGAAGAGCCACCCCCCCCCCCCCCCCCCCCCCCCCCCTTGAGAGCTGTAGTGGCTAGCACACTTGCCTGCTAGCACCAGTGTGTAAGTGTTCAAATCATCTTCTACATGAGGATTATTTTACACTGATCTGGGTTTCAGGTTTGAGTCAAAACATGAATTCATCTGTGTCGTCGGAGATCACAATTTGCAGAGAATCATGATTGCCCATGCCAGCCGGCAAAGTACTAGATGATGAACCGGGCTTCAGGTCAATCTGGCCTAAAACTGGCATCAGGAAATTTCTAGGGAAGTAAAAACAATCCACAAGATATTGACAACATCACAAACAAGTCTCAATGGGTCTAAAAGAATGGGGCAAACATCAAATACGTCAATTATACTCTTTGGACAACAAACATCTTCAAATTAAAATCTGAATTGTGGCTGACTCAGTCACAGGATTATTACTCTGAGGAAGGCGATGGGCCTGAGGTTGAAATGGGTAGGAGAAATAGTAGAATGGAAACTTTAAAAGTGTGATAGAAATTACAAGAACCATACCATTGTCTTGTAACCTGTTAATATTGTTGTTAAGGAAGTCAAGAGTTTTAAGCATGTGACATCACGGTGCAGATCAACGCAGTGACATCACAAGGCCAGTGTTTTTGGTCGATGAAGAGGTACAGCAGGTGGTACATGAGTGGTCACACACACGACCAAGATAATTTTTTTCTACAAGAATCCAAGCACTTTATCAGCGCCGGAGAACATTGAACGCAGTGGTGACTAAATCGAAAAATGATACATTTGTTCTGTAACTTTTCAGAATATATTCACACACCAAAAAAAAAAAAACACACACTCACTCACATTTAAGGTTTTCATTTGAAGCTCCCTCGTATATAAGGGTCCTCTATTTGACTTTTTATTACATACCCAACATGTCTGATACCGGCTCTGTGGTGAAGTGGTTAAGAAGGTAAATCATAATCCCACATACAGCGTTCAAAACACAGCTGCAGGCGATTTGGAAGCAGACTTGCATTGGTTTCTATACAATGGTATGAGTGCCGGTCGTTCAGAAAGCAATGGTAAACTACTGAACGTAAACTTGCCCAGGAATCACAAAAGCCAAAAAATGCTGAAGTTGACTCTGTTATACTGTAAAAGATATGAAACTAACTTTTAACATGTCCCTTGGCTTGAAGTAGGGTTCCTTAATTCACACCATTCATTGGTGAGACATATCAAGGGAGAAATAAGGCATTGGGACACCTACTCCTCAGTGGCAAATGCAAGGGAGATATTGACAACAGTTAAGTTAGTTAGTTGCATATCCTTTACAAGACATGTAGGCAACCAAAGCATTTTTTGACTGTTTCTGACTTCTTGGCAAGTTTACGTTCAGTAGTTTGCTATTGCTTTCTGAATGACCGGCACTCATACCTTTATATGGGAACCAATGCAAGACGGTCTGATTCCCAACAGCCCACAGCTGTGTTTCGAAGGCGATATGCAGGATTACAATATGCATTTGTAACCCCTTCACTACAGAGCTGATTTATTAACAACAGTGAAAGTTAAATTAATTTAAGAGACTACATTGCAGTTATAGACAAATTTCATGCAAACAAAAGAAGAAGACTTGACAAAAATGAAAGACCTCAGGAAGATAAAAGCAGTACATACCTCAGCGTCTCTAACTCTGCTTCATAGATGCTCTTAAGATGAGCAATCTGCTCATCAAGAACTTTTGTAACTGTGACAAAATCTGCTGGCTCTGTGGTACAGACATGCTGATTTAACTGTCTAACGTAGCCGACATAGGCAGAGAACTTGTCGGCCAGACGTTGTAGCTCTTCCTTTTCCTGTAGACGTGAGGAAGGTGCAGGTCTGTTGTGTAGGTCTGATGCCCCACTTATGTAATCCATTATGAGGTAACTATGAATGTGGTGGTCAAGTTGATGCCATTAAGTGTTTTACTGAAACAATTAAAACTGTTTTTGGAGTGGATAAGATCGTTCACTCTTAAACTTCCAGTGTGCTGATGCTGAGGCAGCGGGTTCAAACCCTACACTGATCAGTTGGACTAAAATGTTGACTTCTCATCCTTGACTTTGGGATGCAAATTACCTTTGAAGTTGGTGTGGGTTCGCTTGATTTACTGAAACAAAGTTGAAACAATTAAAACAGTTTTCAGGGAGGTCAGCATGACCAAAGAGATAAGAGCACTCAGTCTTAAACTTCTGGTGTGCTGATGCTGAGGTAGCAGGTTCAGCCCCAACACCGGTCAGTTGGAATAAAATGTTGAATTCTCATCCTTGATTTGGGGACATTAATTACCAGTGCCTCAGAAGTCAGAGTGGGTTCACCTGATGAAGAGGGACACTGGTAATAGGAAAAGCTAATCCCCACAAAAAATTCAATCCAGTGCAGTAAAGTAGTAGCATGTATGGACTACATTTGAGTTCAAAGTGAGCAAATGAAAACAAACAAAAGCTTTCACACATTTAAAATAAATTTTAAATAAATGAGGAGCTGAATTGTAAAGCCGTTTGCAGTTGCTTGAATCTTCACCTATGCAGATGTTTAAATTGACCTGGGTTCGCTCCCAAGTTGACACAGCCCAAAGGGAGTGCCAGGAAATGACCTTGGAAGTAAAAGTGGCTGATGGGATACAGACCACATCACTCGTCAAGTGCTGATGGTCTAGATAAATATGGTGCTTGTATAAAAAACTCAGTACGCCTCAAGGCATGTCAAAGAGTTCTTTACACTTACTTGATGGTCTCCGTGGCGATGGTGTTACCGACGAGGTTCATGATCCCACGAAGCACAGCTACGTACGATTTAGCAACAGACCACGTTGCGCTGGTTTTTATTTTTACAAAATGGTATGGGTGCTGGTCGTTCAGAAAACAATGGCAAACTACTGAGCGTAAACTTGCCAAGACATCAACAATAGAAAAAAATGCGGGTGTTGACTGCAAACGTCCTGTAAAGGATATGCAACTAACTTTTATTTATACTTATTTATTGCAACTGATGGTGATGTTGATGCCATCAGATATATTACTGGAACACAGTCCTTCTTCTTCTTCGTCTTCTTCTTCTGCGTTCGCCCGGATTGTTGTTTTAGACGTAACTGCAATGTGTCTGTTTACAGCAGAGCTGCGATATTTGCACCTTTCGGCTGACACATTCAACTTCTTCAGGCATTTGTTGGCCAGGTTACCTTCCTGGGAACAAAGTTCAAGTAATCCTTCTTCACTCGTTCTGATAGCGTGATTGCGTGGCATCCTGATTGCTGTGGTGCGCCTCCTGGCTGGTTGCCTCCATCTTCTTTAACTTTTTCTGTCTGAGCTGGTTGTTATATTAACTTACTCTGCTCTAGTTATTACTTTAACTCTTTCTGCCTGGGCTGGTTGTTATATTAACTTACTTTGTTATAGTTATTACTTTAACCCTTTCTGTCTGAGCTAATTATTATGTTGACGTACTCTGCTTTACTTATTACTTTAACCGGTTTTGTCTCAACTGGTTGTTCTAGTAACTGACTAAAAAAAGTTAGTTCCATATCCTTTACAGGATGTTGCAGTCAACATCAGCATTTGTTTTCTTTTTTGCTGTTGTGATCTCTTGGCAAGTTTACATTCAGTAGTTTGTCATTGCTTTCTGAATGACCGGCACCCATACCATTTCATAAAAAACCAACGCAAGGCGGTCTGCTGCCAAATATCCTGCAGCTGTGTTTCAAACGCGGGTATGTGCCCATACTTGACGGTCTCCGTGCCCATAACCCCTTGGCTACGGAGCCGGCAGTAACTGACTGCTCTAGTTATTACTTGAAATCTATCTCTACTGATTGTTATATTAACTTATTCTGCTCTAGCTATTAATCTTTCTGTCTCAGTTGGATGTTATAAAAACTTACAGTCTGGTTTCAATCCTCAATAGAGGCAACTTTTTATTTCTGATCGATAATGCTGTGGAGGTGACTTTCGGTCATAAAATAATTCCTGGACATATTTATGGGAACAGAAGGTGGTGGAGAAAAATACTAATCACTCGCCTAATAATGCCATTATCTGGTATATGTGAAGGCTTTACATTTCACACACCTACAATAGCATCTGCCAAGGGATTACTTTTCTCAGCTCTTCTCCCTGAAGTTCTGATATAAAAATAAAAGTGGGTGTTTCTGCTTTTGAAGACTTAGGAGGATTATGTCTTATCCTATTAATAGAAAGCTTAAAATAGTGACCAATCACAGTGTAACTTTAATGAAATGATGAGACAGCTGTAAACAAAGATGTCTGTACCTATTTGCTAAAAATTAAATTTGTACTTTGAGCTAGATTTTCCTTGGTAATTTTGCAACGTACAAGATTAACAAAAACATCTCATATTACTAGCATGAAACAATTTTTTGGATCGTCTATTTACTTCACAAAAAGCTATTTTAGGTGATGGAAAATGCTGACAAAGATTACTTTTTCATTAAGGTTATTTATTAGATGACTAGCTGACCCGGCCCGGCTTTGCCCAGTCCCTGGTGGGGAGCATCTCATTTAATTCATATAAGTAGTCATATAAGTTCCTGTTCCCGACTATCTGTCTGTCTGTCTGACCCGGCCCGGCTTCGCCCAGTCCCTGGTGAGGAGCATCTAATTTAATTCATATAAGAAGTCATATAAGTTCCCGTTCCCAACTATCTATCTGTCTGTCTGTCCGTCCATCCCTCCCTCTCTGTCTGTCTGTCTAATCATTTATTGGCTGCAGTTAGAACAACCTTAGATAAACGAAGACCAACTTACAAAAAGCATTAGAAAGAGCACTTGAAATATCTTTACATCTTCCCCCAACAATTAACTTGGGTAAATGGAGCGGCGGCAGCAGCAGAAGAAGAAAGGAGGAGTAGGAGGAGGGAGGAAGAGGGAGGTGGAGGAGGGAGGAGGTGGGAGGAAGAGGGAGGCAGAGGGAGGAGGAGGAGTATGAGGGAGGAGGAGGAGGGAGGAGGAGGAGGAGGGAGGAGGATGAGGGAAGAAGAGGAGGAGGAGGGGAGGAGGAGGAGGGAGGAAGAGGGAGAGGAGGAGGGAGGACAAAGAGGGAGGAGGAGGGAGAAGGAGGAGGAGGAAGAGGGAGGAGGAGGAGGGAGAAGGATGGAGGAGGAGAAGGGAGGGGGAGGAGGAGGAGGAGGGAGGAGGAGGAGGGAGGAGGAGGAGCAAAGAGGAGGGGGAGGAGGGAGAGAGAGGGAGAGGATGAGGGAGGACAAAGAGGGAGGAGGAGGAAGAGGGAGGAAGAAAAGAGAGGAGGAGGAGAGAGGAGGAGGAGGAGGGAGGAGGAGGAGGGAGAAGGAGGGAGGAGGAGAAGGGATGAGGAGGAGGGGGAGGAGGAGGAGGGAGGAGGTGGAGCAAGGAGGAGGGGGAGGAGGGAGAGAGAGTGAGAGGATGAGGGAGGACAAAGAGGGAGGAGGAGGGAGGAGGAGGAGGAAGAGGGAGGAGGAAGAGAGAGGAGGAGGGAGAAGGAGGGGGAGGAGGAGGAGGAGGAGAGAGAGGGAGGAGGAGGAGAGAGAGAGGAGGAGCGATGAGGTGGAGGGAGAAGGAGGAGGGAGGAGGAAGAGGGAGAAGGAGGAGAGAGGAGGGAGGAGGAAGGTGGAGGGAGGAGGAGGAGGAGGGAGGAAGAGAAGGGAGGAGGAGGAGGGAGAAGGGGGAGGAGGGAGGATGAGGGGGAGGAGGGAGGAGGAGACGGGAGGAGGAGGAGGAGTGATTAGGAGGAGGAAGAGGAGGAGGTAGGAGGTAGGAGGTAGGAGGGGAGGATGAGGAAGAGGGAGGAGGGGAGGGGAGGAGGAAGAGGTAGGAGGAGGAGGGGAGAGGAGGAGGAGGAGGGGGAGGAGGATTATAACGCATATGCCTGTAGATAACTGCAGCGAAAAGGTCCACCTATTTGAGAAATATGCAACAATTTTACATATATAGCAATGCTATTAAAAGTTATGTCCCCTCGCTATATATAAATTATAATGTAAATTAATATTAAGTAATATTAAGTAAATAACTGTTGGTACACTAAAAAAAACTATGACAGTTGGCAGCGCGGGAATGAGAGGAAGACGTGTAGAAAATTTCATCTCAATCGGATGGACCGTTCGCGAACGCATAAAGGACATACATACAGACAGATGGAGATTCTGTTTTATATATATAGATTATAAGAGACCTGTACTGACACCTTGCCGCCATGACAAACGATACTTTGTTACACTCTACTTAAAAAACAAAAGGCACAATAACTACAGCCCATAGCGGGAACCAGGGATGGAGTTATACCTCTCCATAGCACAAAGCCTGAGTGGAATTATACGGACCATTTGTTGTCCATGCAGCATGATCCCTCTATCGGCCTGCCTAGTTTACTCCACACCAATACTTTCTGGAATAAGACAAGCTGCAGAAGCTGCTGGATCAGCAAAGCAATGCTCTAACTGTCCGCCTGTCGGAGCTTCAATCCTAGACCAGTTGCCAACAAAAGCTTGGGAACTGGTCTGCCCTGTCATGACATTTAGTTTTTAGGTTGCATTTCCACTCAATATTATAAGAGATTACAGAAGACTAATGTGATAAGAGAAAGAGAGAGTTAGTTGCAGATCCTTTACAGGACGTCACAGTAAACTCCAGCATTCTTTGGCTGCTTGTGATTTCTTGGCAATTTCACGTTCAGTAGTTTGCGCATGCTTTCTGACCGACTGGCACTCAAATTATTTTATAAAAACCAATGCAAGGCAGTCTGCTTCCAAATCTCCCACAGTGTGTTTTAAAAAAGGGGGGGGGGGGGGGGGGAAATTGTGAATTGCGGCCGTAACATCACAAAGGAAGCATGATAAAGTGAGGTAATAAGAGGAACTGATACTTGAGCTACTACCATCAGGTGCTTTAGTATTAGGCATGTAAAGATAAAGAGGAACAGGGTTAAACAGGATAAAAACATGTATCACAAACTAGAGAGCCGCAGTGGTTAGTATACTTGTCTGCCAGCCCAGAAGTCGTGTGTTCAAACTCCCATTGATACAGGCATTGACCTGGCATCTCAGGCTGATCCACCCCAAAATGGGCACTAGGAAATGGCATGGGAAGTAGAGGTGGTCGAAATGATATTCACCATATCACTCATCGAGTGCTGGTTGGTTTATACAAATATTATGTGGAAACACCATATATCCAACACACCTGAAGGTGTCTAAAAGAGTCCAAAAACAAGAAAGGAAAAATGTAATGCATGTGAAAATACCTAGCTAGGTTTTGTAGTCTGCTCAGATCAGAGATCAGATCACATCATTAGTTGTTTGGTGCATATGGACAAAATCTGATAACATATGGTGCATTACTTGGGATAGAATGAGTTACTGAACAATGTCGTTATCATCCTGTTATTATTCAGCAGTATTTCAGTTGTTGTTGAGTGATTACAATAGACATTTATTTGACATTCATGCACTTTAAACTCAAGCATAGTCTTTACATGTGCTATGACTTCTAGTGCACTGGTCTGATTATTGCCTGTGGATTAGCTTTCCCTATTACCAGCAACCCTCGCTATCAGGTGAACCCACTCCGTCTTCTGAGATAGTTGTAATTTACATCCCCAAGTCAAGAACGAGAAGTCAACATTATGTTCCAACTGACCATTGTAGGGGGTTGAACCCGCTACCTCAGCATCAACATATCGGAAGTTTATGAGTCTGTGCTTTTATTCATTCGGCCATGCTAACTCCACAATTTACATTGAAATGGAAATTAATGTTGTTTTGACAACTGAAAGATGTGTTTGGCTGAGTACAACTAACACTGAAATGGATATTAATGTAATTACAATAACTGTTTGTGACCCTAGGAAAGCCAACCTGGTCAACAAATTCTGGGAAGAAGTCCTGTGCAAATATCACAGTTCTGCTGTAAACTGGTATAACATAATTACGTCCAAAAACAAAAATAGGAGTAAAGAAGAAGAAGATGTGGAAGAAGAAGAAGAAGAAGGATGTGTTTGATTATTACAATTTAGATTGAAATAATTTTATAAAATTGTCAAACATGTTTCCTTTCCCTGTTATTTGAGTTGTTCAATGATGAACTGTAATTTTAGTGGCGGACTGTTTTGTTGGCATCCTGACGGCAGCCTTATGCATGAATGCCAGTGCATGCTGTTGGTTTGTAGGGACTGTTGTCTGTTCCACTTTTCATATGAGACAGTGAGGAACATTTTGTGTGATATTCACTGGCTAACAACTAATGAGTTGTTAATTCTTTTACAACATAAAGACTTCGGGGAGTGGTGATAACTCTCTTTCCATCCCAATAAACAATAACACCCTCAATTTGATAATGTGTGAGGCTTCCAAGCTTGAGCACCAAACCTGGCTGCTGAATGTCTAACATCATTTTAGGGTTTTGCTGTGACTCTCTTTCAGTCTCAATTTGTGCAATGCATGTGGCCCTATGAAGGCTTCATCACATTAGAAACCACGAACCTCAGAAAAGTGAGGAGAAGTCATCTTATTCAAACAACCTTTGTTATTGAGTGGCACATTTGAAAGGTGCTCTTTCATTGGATGGGCAGCCCTGTTTTCTGGAAACATTCAAGCAGCCTGTCCAGACAGTCATCACCTGTGACAGTCAAATCTCTTTATTCATTTCATTGATATGCCAGGCAGGTAATGTGTCAGTATTCTTGGCTTAACAAAATAGAAGAAGGCTTAAACATACAATGAGAAGATAATATGAGAGAGAGAGAGAGAGGGAGAGAGAGAGAGGGAGAGAGAGAGGGGGGAGAAAGGGAGAGAGAGAGGGAGAGATAGAGGTAGAGGGAGGGAGAGAGAGAGAGAGAGAGAGAGATAGATAGATAGATAGAGAGAGAGAGAGAGAGAGAGAGAGAGAATTAGATAGAATGGTTTGGCATTAGTTGTTGAGAACGTATGCTCCAATGGGGAATGAAGAGTAGAAGACAGATTCTTTGCTTTAATAGTGGGTCCTGGTAATTCACGAATGAACTATTTTCCATTAAATACGAAACAATTTATTTCCTTAGTGAATTTAAACACAGAAGCAACAATCAATATGTTACACGATTTATTGCCTGGCATATTTAGCACACCGGTCTCCATGACAAAGGCATCACGGAGCGGTTCGTAATTCCACTTACCTGCGTTCAAAACACAGCTGCGACCGATTTGGCAGCTGATCGTGTCACGCAGGGTTTTAACATGATGGTACGGGAGCCGGTCATTCTGAAAGGAATGACAAACTACTGAACATAAACTTGCCAAGACATCAACAACAGCAGTGCTGGTGTTGAGAGCGATGTCCTGTAAATAGGATTTGCAAAAAACATATATTTAGCATATTACAGAGTTATTTATGACATGAAGTGATTAAATGAATAATACTTACGCAGAATCGCTTAAAACACATAGTTACAGATCGATATCTGAGATATTTTTCGCATGTAAAGCATCTATTATCCCCATGGTAATTTCAAATTTAGAATGAACCCTTCCTGTTTACACAAAACCAGCTGGAAATGCTAACAATTTAGCTTCACTATATTATTAATACCGGTCTCCCTGGTCCAGAGGTTACACGACTTTCTCTGTAATCTGGTATACTCTTGTAAGTAACATGACGTTGCGCGAGAATCGGTAGCGGTTCTTTCGGTAATTTACTTACTTACGGGGTATGTGAGCCTGTCGCTCAGAAAGCAATAGCAAACTACAGGGCGTAATCTTGCCAAGAAATCAACAATCAGTTGAAAGATGCTGATGTTGACAGCGATGTCATGTAAAGGATATGCGAAAAAAAAAATATTAATAATTATAATTAAAATTATTGATTCATTCAATGATTCATCATGTGTAAAATTAAAATTTTATGTCATTCATTCATAGGTAAGAAAACAATTGGAAGATTGATTAAAGCACAAAGAAAAGGCATTCAACGTCAGTTTTCTCAGATTCTTGCCTTCTTAACAAGTTTGAGCATTGTGGAATAAGTTTTAAAAATATCCAAACCTCTGTCGGATACAGCGATACACTTGACACAGCGCTCGGTCTTTCGTTTGACGTAAACTCGTGTAAACATTTGTTGATTCGTCTCCAGGAAATATATACTAGAAACTTACTGCGCATGCGTCAGAATCGCTGACGTTTAGAGGCGGCAAAATTGAATACAAGAGCTCTCTTTGTTCATGTTCGGATATTTTGCAGAGCTCGTTCTCATCACGACACTCTGGATATTTTCCCAGTTCTCCGTCTCCTCATCACCATCATGTGCTCTGCCAAGTGGCGTATACGCTCGTGCATCTCAGCAGATCTCAGTCTTTGAGTTTCTGGATTAATTCTACTGACATTCAAAAGTATAGGTTGGATAGTATTAGTAGTAAGTAGGCATCTTTCAGTCCTGAAGGACTATAGAGTTGTGCCGCTTGGGAGGTACCTGGCAGCACCGCTGGTGACTGTATAGTCCAATGCGAGAGTGACAATCCCTGTCACAGTTTCCGCATCTGTAAGACGAGGCAGGTCCCGCAGTAAGTGACTGCGTTTTAAGCCTGTGCCTCCTATCCTCAGTTTGTTGGATCAGATTGCGGTCAAAGAGCACCAGTCCGTTTTGTAAATTTCTTCTCCAGGAACATCTGTCTGTTTCCCACGTGTCTGGATCTATGCCAAGGGTTTTCATATCTTGTTTACACACATCCCTATATCGCATTTGGGGTCTTCTGGTTGGCCTTTTTCCTGTGGCTCGTTCTCCGTATAGGAGATCTTTGGGAATACGTTCATCCTCCATTCGAGATACGTGGCCCAGCTACCGGAGGCGTCTCTACTTGAGGAGGGAGTGCACAGTGGTGGTAATATCTGCTATTTCAAGCACATGTTTGTTATGTGGTCTTTCCATAATATGCCCAGGATACGTCTCAGACATCTCATATGGAAGGAATTCAACTTTCTTTCCTGTCTTGAGTACAGGGTCCAGGATTCAGACCCATAGATCCTCCGAAGTCGGAGAGTGTCTGCCTGCACGGCGAGGAACCACCAGTCTGCACACCAATAAGCCAGACATGGGACAACGGATACTCACGCAAACCTCAGGTCCTGTATGACATCACACTGATGTTGGACAACAAGATGTCTTCATCCGACATACAGGACTTCACACTGGAGATCACAGCCAGCGAACACAAGCAAGCAAGCAATACCATAGAGTAGTGTGCTAACAACACATGCTTTATATACTTGAGCTTTTTTACGCTCTGTTACTCTATTATTCTCCCAAACTATTTTAGTTAGCCTGGAAAATGTTGTGACTGCCTTTCCAATGCGTCTCTAATGTAAGATTATCTGATATTGTCGATACCAAATACACAAACTCGTGGACGACCTTCAATTCGTAATTAGAAATTTTGATTGACGGGGGCTCGCCAGCATCTTGTTCCATCACCTGTGTTTTATTTAGGCTGATGGTGAGCCCAAAGTCTTTGCAGGCGGTTGCAAAACGATATATGAGCCGTTGGAGATCTTCTGATGTATGAGTAGTCAGCGCTGCATCATCTGCAAAAAGTAGTTCTCTTATGCAGCTTGATCTTATTTTGGTCTTTGCCTTCAGTTTTGATGGGTTAAAAAGTTTGCCATCAGATCTTGCTATGAAGGTATATGCCTTCAGTGGCAGTCCCAAATGTCTGCCTTAAGAGAACGGCGAAGAAGATACCAAAAAGTGTAGGAGCAAGCACGCAGCCATGCTTTACTCCACTGCTGATGCGGAATGACTGGGATGTTGAGCCGTCAAATAAAATGGTCCCCTGCATGTTTTCGTGAAATGATTTCACGAGACTAAGAAGGGTTGGTGGACATCCTATCTTTTAAAGGACCTTAAAAGGCCATTTCTGCTCACGAGGTCAAATGCCTTTATAAGATCGATGAAGGCAATATATAATGGCTTCCTCTGTTCTCTGCACTTCTCTTGGAGCTGCCGGAGTGAGAAAATCATATCGATGGAGGACCTGTTGGGTCTAAATCCGCACTGTGATTCGGGGTAGATTCTTTCAGCAAGAATGTGTAACCTTTTAAGGATTACTCGAGCAAAAATCTTGCCTAGTAATGCTGAGTAGGGAAATGCCGCGATAGTTATTACAGTCGCTTCTGTCACCTTTGTTTTTATAAAGGGTAACAATTTTTGCGTCTTTCATATCTTGTGGTACTGATTCTTCTTTCCAGCAGAGCTGAAATATTGCATACAGTTCTGGGATGATTGTTTCTTTGCTACATTTTAAAATTTCAGGTGGAATACTATCTTTTCCTGGTGCCTTGCCGGATTTGAGAGGTCTAGTGCTTCACTGATTTCTGTGAGGCAAGGTTCGTTATCCAAGGCATGCATGGGGGACTGTTGATCGATGGCTTCCAGAGCTTCTTCTCCGACAGTGTTATCCACTGAGTATAGCTCTGAGTAGTGTTCTACCCAGCGATCCATTTGTTTCGCTCGATCTTTTATGATTACCCCCTCTGTTGATCGTAAAGGGGCCATATTATTTTTTGATGGACCGACAGCTTGCTTGATGCCCTCGTACATTCCTCTTATATTTCCAGTGTCTGCACAAGTTTGAATTTGAGCAGAGAGCTGTAGCCAGTACCTGTTCGCACATTTTCTTGCCATCTGTTGTACTCTATTTCTGGCCTGTTCACAATGCCTGCAATGTTTTCTCTGAAGGTGATGTTTTATACACTGAGAATGCATGTCTCTTTATCTCCAGGACTGGGAGCATCTCTTCAGAGTGTGCTTCAAATCAGTCGCTTGACTTAGTTTGCTCTTGCCAAATGTTGATAGTGCTGTATTGTAGATGGTGTCGCGAAAATTACTTCATCTCTCTGTGGAATTTCCGTTTGTGGGGCCAGGCAGAGTCTCCGCTAGAGCCTGCTTGAATTTGTTGACCTTCTCTTTATTTTGGGTGCCGCTGGTGTCAATGCGTGGTCTTCCTTCTGTTCTGCTTCTGTAGATTCTCTTGAGCTTTATCTTCACCTTGCTGGAGACGAGTGAATGGTCGGTGTCGCAGTCAGCACTATGATAGCTGCGAGTCAGCCGTACATTGCGGAGATTGCTGCGTTTAGTGCGCACCAGGTCGAGTTGGTGCCAGTTCTTTGATCTGGGGTGCCTCCATGACACCTTGTGTTGAGGTTTTGTGTCAAAGAAAGTGTTGGTCACGCACAGATTATGGTGGCTGCAGAATTCCAAGAGACGTTGTCTCTTGTCATTGATCTTCCCAACGCCAAACTATCTTACACATGAAGGCCAAGATTTGTGGTCGGAGCCAACCTGGTATTGAAATCCCCCAAGATAAAAAGATGTTGTTTCTCTGGTGTTTCACTGACTTCTTTGCCAAGGTCGTCATAAAATTTGTCTTTGGATTCTGATGTTGCAGTTAGTGTTGGGGCGTAAACGCTTTTAATACTAACTGGGCCTGCCTCCGTCTGGAGTTGGAGCTTCAGTATTCTTTCAGTGCCATCACTTGGTGGTATGATGGAATTAAGCAGCTTGTTTCTGATAGCGAAGCCAACTCCATGCTCCCTGGTCTCTCCGCATGGCTTGCCATGCCAGTAAAAAGTGACGTCCCTCTCTTTGATGTTTCCAGATTCTTGGACTCTGGTCTCTTGCAGGGCGACAATGTCTATCCCTAGTCTGAGTAGTTCGTTGTTTATCACTGCAGTTTTGCGGGCATCCACAATCTCGTTTAGATCGTCTGAGATGTCAGGGGTCAAAGTTCTTACGTTCCATGTTTCCAGCCTTAGGGCCGGTTGTTTTTTCCCCTTGTTGCTAGGTGTATAGATTGCGGTCCATGTGTCAGGATTTTTCCCCCAAGCTCCACACACCCTCAGGAGCAGATGGACCGTGGCGAGACAGCACCTTATTGACTGGGGGCTGCCCAGCTTAGGCGGGCGGTAGCTGTCTAGTGAGATACGATGATCTCTCCCACCGTCGGAAGTAGCCCCTGGCGCCTTGCTCTACGCCAATCGAGCATTCAGACTTATAACCGGCAAATGCTGCTTCCCGTGTTGTGTCACCGCTTTACGCGGTGCTGAAGTGACCTCTTCAGGGCACAAGCCTGGGCAATGGAAATCGGAGAACCAGCTGTTTCCCAGTAGCAAGTTCCCCCTCTCCATGTCACCGATGTTGACCAAGGGAAAGACAGTAGCCAATGCAACTTGGCATCGGTGCCGTCGCAGGAGTTGCCAGAACTATGTTATTTACAACATGGAACTGCCTTAGGGACGCCATCTCCGGATTTGTCCTCAGGGTGTACCACTGAAGCCTTTCCCATATGGGTATACCCGCAAGGCAGCGGAGGTTTGAGATTTTAGAGTTCCCTCTCTTAGAAGAGATACCAACCAAGGCTGACGAGCCTCCTCTGCCCGGGAATCAATAAGGAGGGAAGTCTACCATTCTTCCTTCCTGGCAGTAACCATACTGATCGGATTACCGTAGCCATTGTCTCTATTGAGAGATCCTCTGCCCACCGTCACTGACTTGAAACCATAACCAACAACCACCTGCTCCCATGGCTTCACGTTACCCTGTTGGGGGGTGGGGGGGGGGGGCTAAACGGGTACTCCACCTTGCCCAAGGGTGTCCCGTAGGCTAGCGGAGGGAAGGAGGCACCGTACTTCTCCTTTGATAGGGGGTACCCCTACCCCGCTACCCTCAGGTTGGATCTATAGGGTGTAATTTTAATGACTGTGCAGTGTTTACAATGGAGGGGTATATGCCTGGGAAGAGAGGAAGAGGAAGGCCAAAGAGAAGATGGGTGCAGAATGGGGTGGATGATCTCCTGATGGGTGTATCGGACGGGGAGGCATATTGCTTATAATCGAGAGGTTTTCCGGAAGGTTGTTATGGAAGCGAGGTTCTTCAAAGGACATGCTACTGAATGAGTGTGCAGTGTTTGAAAATATTGCCAGTCCAAGTTTTGTATTTACCTATTATGTTGCATGAACTTCACAGAGGGTGAATACAAAACTTGGACCGGCAATATTTTCAAACACTGCAGTCATTAAAAATACACCCTATATTTGATGCGGTCGAAAGGATAAGAGCGCACTAGCTCTGAAACTTCCGGTCGGCTGATGGTGGAGTAGCGGGATCAACCCCATACACCGTTCATGTGGACTTAACCTTTGACTTCTCATTCAAAAATCAATGGCAAACTACTAAACGTAAAATTACTTAGAAAATTAGTCAGGGATGAGGCTGATAGCAAAGTCCTGCAAAGGGCAAGCACCATTTAACTGATTAAGTGCCGTGGGGCGATTAATCGTCTTAAACGACTTACTGTATCAGCCATGGGATGATTAATCGTCTTAAACGACTTACTTTATCTGCCATGGGATGGTTATTCGTCTTAAACGACTTACCTTATCTGCCATGGGATGGTTATTCGTCTTAAACGATTTACCTTATCTGCCATGGGATGATTATTCGTCTTAAACGACTTACTTTATCTGCCATGGGACGATTAATCGTCTTAATTAGACTTACCTTATCTGCCTAGGGATGATTATTCGTCTTAAACGACTTATAGTATCCGCCGTGGGGTATATATCGCCGAAATGTTATTGCGTTATAATACAACATCTCTGCTACCATATTAACAACTTTTACGTTATAACTGTGACACACCCGCCTACGGGAAAGATGTACGATCACCATTGTGTTATTTTAATTGTAATACTGTTTAACCTTTTAACACTGTTTAACGTTATTACTCTCTTTAACTTGTTGCTAATGTTTAACCTTGTAATAGTGTTTAACGTTATTACACTCTTTAACTTGTTAATATATTTTTTAACCCTGCAATGGTGTTTAACGTTGTTACTCTTTAACTTGTTAATACTGTTTAATCTTGTAATAGTGTGTAACGTTATTTTATTCTTTAACATGTTAATATGTTTAGCCTCTAAATACTGTTTTCCCTCTCAACACTGGCTTACCTCCACACCGCTGAAAATGATCTAGTACGCATTGTGTGAGGCAAAGTTCTACCCACAGCTATAGCAAAGTCAGCAATGGACACCCTTTTCACTTGCCTGGACATCTCTTGGGTATATAATGCTATCGACATATTTTATCAATATCACGCGGTTACTTCAAAAGACATTTTCTGGTACCAGTGTAGTCCGGGTTCACCTAGGAGACTCGCTCCGTGGAGAAGAGGTTGTGAGCGCAATTCGTTATCCCACATACCGCGCTCGAAAGAACAGCCACGGGCGAATTCGGCTGCAGACCGCCTTGCGTTAGTTTTCATACAATGCTATGAGTACCGTCCGTTCAGAAAGCAATGGTAAACTACTGAATGTAAATTTGCCAAGAAATCACAAACAGCCAAAACATGCTGGGGTTGTCTACGACGTCCTGTAAAGCATATGCAACTAACTAAAACTTTGAGTTATCTATTCACTTAGAACAGCCATACTGGTCTGAGAAATAAACTCCACCTCTGCTGGGGAATGGAACTCGGCCCACTGTCTTAGTCAGCATGCACGTTAACCAGGGAGCTAAATCGGCTTCTATTAAGAAAGAATGAATACAACATAAGACGGAAATAAAGAAAACAAGAAAGAAAGAAGGAAAGGCATAAAGCAAAGAAGAAGGAAAAGGTAAAAAAAAGGAAAGAAAGACTAGCAGGCAAACAGAACGAAAGAAAAGAAGGAACGAAAGAAAGCAAGCATGAATACATAAATAAATAAATACATAAATAGATAAACATTAGAGAAAGAAAGAAAAACAGACGAACAGACAGAAAGAAAGAAAGAAAGAAGCGAAAAAAAGAGAAAGAGATACAACGAAATAAAGAACAAACAGGAGAAGACCTGCTAAATCAAATCGTACGAAATAAACTTCCGAAAGAAGCTAATTACAGAAAGAAACCATTATGTAAACGAAAAAACAAAAAGTCAAAAACAGAAGGAGGGGGGAAAGCAGCACTGACAAATGTAAATGCAGTTTAAACGAGAGGGAATAGGCGTAGAAAGAGATAAAATCAAAGTAATAACCAAAGACAGAAATAAAAAAAAAATGCGGATTAATTGATAGATGGATATATTGAAATACAAATGGACGATGTGTGAGTGAGCTGGTTGGGGAAGGCAAATATCCAGGTTACAGGGCTGATAGAAGCACAGACGGACAGACAGACAGACAGACTGACAGACAGACAGGCAGGTAGGCAGGCAGGCAGGCAGGCAGGCAGGCAGACAGACAATAGTGCAAGTAAAATAAGTAACGACCCCTATTACATGCCTTGAGAAGTAATGGGTATATGGTGCGGGTCCCATCATGTTAAAGACCAGTCTTCACTGGGTGGATGATATGGTCGACGTCAGATCGGTGGAATTCACTTGCCCCGGGTAATCCTCGGCATCAATATTTAGATGGGAGCACCTGGTAGCTAAGATCAATAAATACCATTCCGCCTCGATGGCATTTCAATCACGTGACCACCAGGCCGGCAACACCCTAGCCACTTCGTTAACACGACTCCCGAATGCTGACTCACTTCACATTTCGCCAACGCCCACCTCAAATGCAAATTCATGGTCTTAATTAACCTCCTCCCACCCGTTCTTTTTGCCAACTAAGTAAGTATCTGCGGCCTACACTGGCGCTAGCGCGCTAACTTCCTCTGTCTGTATGTCTCTCTCTCCATCTCCTTATCTATGTGTGCCCGCATACATGACTTTCTCCTCAGTTCAACCGTCTTTATGAATGTGGCAGACAGACAGACAGAAAGGCAGGCAGACAAACAGACAGGCAGACAGACAGTAGACAGACAGACAGGCAGGCAAATAGATAAACAGACAGACAGACAGACAGATAGATAGATAGATAGATAGATAGATAGATAGATAGATAGATAGATAGATAGATAGATAGATAGATAAACGAAAGAAAAAAGTATGAAAAAGTAAGAAAGACAGATAGAAGGACAGAAAAAAAAGATTAGATATAATAATCCCCTTCCCTCTCTTTTCACACACTGTATGTACGTCCCACACTCCCTCCCCGGCGCCCATTCCCACCCTCTCTCTCCTCATCTTCGTGTGCCCGCCTACACCAATTGCTCCTCAGTTTAACTGCCTTTATGCATGTGGTACATGCAGGGACTAAACTTCAGTGCAAAAGATCATCATTAATTATGCGGTTAGGGCCGAGAAAATTGTAAACTCTAGCAATGAGGAACTAGGTTTTTGGTTATTAAAAACTTACGCCCCAGAATCACTCCTGGCGTGGCCATGGGTGATTGGTCTCTCAAAGCAGATACCGCAGGCAATCCTCCTGTAGTGTTTACTCTCGTTTGCTGGCTTTGAATTCGACCGTAATGCACACACGTGCTACTATTACAGTATTACCACTAGTTCCTACAACTGGGGAGTGCACTGGACTGATCTTTGCGTGTGGATTAGCTTTCCCTAAACCCAATGTTCCTCGCCATCAGATGAACGCACTCCGATGTATTTTTAACTTACGTCACCAAGTCAAGGACGAGAAGTTAGCTAGTTAGTTAGTCGCGATTCCAACTTCACGGCAACGGGTTGTCCCCATTATGCTCCGTTCCTGTGCCAGCGAATATCACACAAAATGCTCATCACTGCCCTATGTGAACAATGGAACAGACAGGAGTATTGGCAAGCCAACAGCCCGCACAGGTACACTGTGTATAATGCCGCCGCCAGAATGCGAACACAAAAGTCCTCCACGAGAAATACAGTTCATTGTCGATGGAAACGGCAGTCACCAGAAAGACTTCATTGACCCAGGTTTTATCCCATATGGCTCAGTCTCTTTCCGCAGGGTGACCCGTCGAAAGCGCCGCACAAAGCACGAACTCCGTAGCTCCAGCGACGACTCCCAGGAGTCTCCTGAAAAATGCACTCGTGAACCGAAAAGGCAAACCAGTCAATCCAGCAACAGCCGGCCGCCATCGTTCCGAACATGCAGTTCACGCTACAAACTGCGAAGAAATGTAAAAGCATTCCACGCGAAATTCACAGCTCACAGTGTCGCGCCACGCACTCACTCAGTAGCAGGGCGACGGAACCAAAGCTTCCTTAGTCGCCTCTTACGACATGCATGGTAGGCAATAGTGTTACCATTCTTTGCTTCCCCGTCTGGGCCCCGGTAACTCACGGTGGACGAGGACGAGAGGTCTACATTAAAGTTTAGCTTATAAGGTGTGAGCAAAAACCCAAGAAATATACCCGTGAACTACACACGCCTGTGCCGTCAGCTTGCCAGCCTTCAAGTTCTGCATAAATCTTGCCATTATATCACCTTTGTGTACACTCGGCCAAAATATATGTTCAAACAGTGTCCTCTAGCTCAGAATGAGGTGACACAGGAAGTAGATATTTATCAATATCCTGTACTTCATTACGTCAAAAAACTTTACGGTAATGACATGAACTGAAACGAACTACTTGCTGGTTTTAATAGCGACAGCAACCTACACCTGGGGTTGTGAGTGATTAAGTAGTGACATTAACTTGGAAGTCTAGATGTCTTGAGCGAGAGAGAGAGAGAGAGAGAGAGAGAGAGAGAGAGAGAGAGAGAGAGAGAGAGAGAGAGAGAGAGAGAGAGAGAGAGAGAGAGAGAGAGAGAGAGAGAGAGAGAGTGGAGGTCTGGATGATTTATTAGCGAAATTAACATGGTGATTAAGTAGTGACACGAGAGAGAGAGAGAGAGAGAGAGAGAGAGAGAGAGAGAGAGAGAAGAGAGAGAGACGAGAGAGAGAGAGAGAGAGAGAGAGAGTGGAGGTCTGGATGATTTATTAGCGAAATTAACATGGAAGTCTGAGCGTTTTATTAAATACATAATTGTAGAGGTCTGAGCATTTTCTTAAAGACATACCTATGGAGGTCTGAATGATTTATTAGAGACATAAATGTAGAGGTCTGACTGCTTTGTTAGACACATAAATGTAGAGGTCTGAATGATTTATTAGAGACATAAATGTGGAGGTCTGAGTGCTTTATTAGAGACATTACCTTGGAGTTCTGAGTGCTTTATTAGATACATAAATTTAGAGGTCTGAGTGATTTATTAGATACATAAATGTGGAGGTCTGAGTGATTGATTAGATACATAACTGTGGAGGTCTGAGTGCTTTATTAGAGACATTAACCTGGTGGTCTGAGTGCTTTATTAGATACATAAATGTGGAGGTCTGAGTGATTTATTAGATACATAAATGTGGAGGTCTGAGTGATTGATTAGAGACATAACTCTGGAGGTCTGAGTGCTTTATTAGAGACATTAACTTGGAGGTCTGAGTGCTTTATTATAGACATAATTGTGGGGGTCTGAGTGATTTATTAGAGACATAAATGTAGAGGTCTGAGTGATTAATTGGAGACATAAATGTGGAGGTCTGAATGATTTATTAGATACATAAATGTGGAGGTCTGACTGCTTTGTTAGACACATAAATGTAGAGGTCTGAATGATTTATTAGAGACATAAATTTGGAGGTCTGAGTGCTTTATTAGAGACATTACCTTGGAGTTCTGAGTGCTTTATTAGATACATAAATTTAGAGGTCTGAGTGATTTATTAGATACATAAATGTGGAGCTCTGAGTGATTGATTAGATACATAACTGTGGAGGTCTGAGTGCTTTATTAGAGACATTAACCTGGTGGTCTGAGTGCTTTATTAGATACATAAATGTGGAGGTCTGAGTGATTTATTAGAGACATAATTGTGGGGATCTGAGTGATTTATTAGAGACATAAATGTAGAGGTCGGAGTGATTTATTAGAGACACAATTGTGGGGGTCTGAGTGATTTATTAGAGACATAAATGTGGAGACTGAGTGCTTTATTAGTTATATAAATGTGGAGGTCTGAGTGATTTATTAGAGACATATCTGTGGGGGTCTGAGTGATTTATTAGAGACATAAATGTGGAGGTCTGAGTGCTTAATTAGATACATAAATGTGGAGCTCTGAGTGCTTTATTAGAGACATAAATGTGGAGGTCTGAGTGATTGATTAGAGACATTACCTTGGAGTTCTGAGTGCTTTATTAGATACATAAATTTAGAGGTCTGAGTGATTTATTAGATACATAAATGTGGAGCTCTGAGTGATTGATTAGATACATAACTGTGGAGGTCTGAGTGCTTTATTAGAGACATTAACCTGGTGGTCTGAGTGCTTTATTAGATACATAAATGTGGAGGTCTGAGTGATTTATTAGAGACATAATTGTGGGGATCTGAGTGATTTATTAGAGACATAAATGTAGAGGTCGGAGTGATTTATTAGAGACACAATTGTGGGGGTCTGAGTGATTTATTAGAGACATAAATTTTGAGATCTGAGTGCTTTATTAGATATATAAATGTGGAGGTCTGAGTGATTTATTAGAGACATATTTGTGGGGGTCTGAGTGATTTATTAGAGACATAAATGTGGAGGTCTGAATGATTTATTAGAAACATAAATGTGGAGGTCTGGGTGATTGATTAGAGACATTAACTTGGAGATCTGAGTGCTTTATTAGATACATAAATGTGGAGGTCTGAGTGATTTATTAGAGACATATCTGTGGGGGTCTGAGTGATTTATTAGAGACATAAATGTGGAGATCTGAATGATTTATTAGAGACATAAATGTGGGGGTCTGAGTGATTTATTAGAGACATAAATGTGGGGGTCTGAGTGATTTATTAGAGACATAAATGTGGCGGTTTGGGTGATTTATTAGAGACATAACTGTGGAGGTCTGAGTGATTTATGAGAGACATAAATGTGGAGGTCTGAATGATTTATTAGAAACATAAATGTGGAGGTCTGAGTGAGTGATTGATTAGAGACATAACTGTGGAGGTCTAAGTGATTTATTATAGACATAAATATGGAGGTCTGAGTGATTGATTAAAGACATAACTGTGGAGGTCTGAGTGCTTTATTAGAGACATTAACATGGAGGTCTGAGTGCTTTATTAGAGACATTAACATGGAGGTCTGAGTGATTTATTAGAGACATAAATGTGGGGGTCTGAGTGATTTATTAGAGTCATAAATGTGGCGGTTTGGGTGATTTATTAGAGACATAACTGTGGAGGTCTAAGTGATTTATTATAGACATAAATATGGAGGTCTGAGTGATTGATTAGAGACATAACTGTGGAGGTCTGAGTGCTTTATTAGAGACATTAACATGGAGGTCTGAGTGCTTTATTAGAGACATTAACATGGAGGTCTGAGTGATTTATGAGAGACATAAATGTGGATGTCTGAATGATTTATTAGAAACATAAATGTGGAGGTCTGAGTGAGTGATTGATTAGAGACATAACTGTGGAGGTCTAAGTGATTTATTATAGACATAAATATGGAGGTCTGAGTGATTGATTAGAGACATAACTGTGGAGGTCTGAGTGCTTTATTAGAGACATTAACATGGAGGTCTGAGTGCTTTATTACAGACATTAATTTGGAGGTATGATTGCTTTATAAAACACATTAATTTCTTGAATTTTAATTTGTTGGTAAGTATCAGGAGATTGTGATCTGCATGTACATCTATATCCGCAACTCTAGAAACCGTTACGTCATGCACATGTGACACACATGTCTTGTGAATATAGACAAGGTTAATATAAGTTACTATCTTGTTATACCCATATTACTGTATGTATTGTTTTATGTGGAAAGATACTTCAGCCTATCACATATTGATTCAATGCTCACATGTAGATAAATAATTTTCCATTTCATTCATTATGGCACGTCCGTGTTTTCCCATGATCACTTCACAACCCGTGATATCTGATTATATCTTGCATTCAGTTCACCTACACTTATTTTGATATTACCGATTCTCAAATTTCCCGAAGTGCTATGACGTTTTATGTAAACTTCCTCCTTATTTTTCTGAATCCTTATAATTTCTTGTTGCGCAGAACTGGATCACATTTATATTTACTTTCTTTATTTGCCTGTTCTGGTTCTAAATCTTGCTGTTATTTTACAGTTCACCGTTTTTCACACTATTAATGTATTCTGTCTCTTTAGACATAATTAGAGCCATACTTTCGCTGTGCGAGTTATTTTCTTCTGTATGATCAGGGCAAGGCACTGGATGATGATGGATGAGCTGGCAAAATCTGCATAATGATGATGGTGCTCCGAGAACAGCACTACTTCGCCTGTTTATAATCTTTTTGTAGACTCCTTTCCATACTGTTTCGAACAATTCCGAAATGCTATATCTTAAACTGTCCGCGCTGTGTTTCTGAATCTCAATCCATACACAGCTCTAACTGTTCTGGTGACCCATCTGGAAATTTCCCGAATTGAAAGGAAGTAAGTTGGCAATCCACACTTCTTGCATCGCGTCACAATTCCTCTTGATTGACTGATATCCCCCCCCCCCCCCCCCCCCCACGTTTTCTATTATTTTTAAGAAGGCTGCTCCGTGGCGAAGGGTTTAAGAATGGGATTCATAATCCCACAAACCACGTTCGAAACATAGTCACGGGTTATTTGAAAGCAGACAGTCTTGCGTTGGTTTCCATAAAATGGCATGAATGCCGGTCGTTCAGAAAGCAATGACAAACTACTGAACGTAAACTTGCCTAGGAACAAAGAAAAAAACTAAGAGCCAAAAAATGCTGGGTTTGACTTCGACGTCTTGTAAAGAATATGCAACAAACTTGATATTTTTATTTTTAGACTTGATCATGGTATGGTGGATTTTGCAGCTAAGGTTGTCTACAGGATGAGATAGACAACCCCAAGTCCAACCATTCTTAGTCGCTTATTACGACATGCATGATAGGGTACAGTGTGGTATCCTTTGCCCAAAGCAGTTCCCTGCAATGGGTATGTTATGCTTTAAAAACACTCTGACACTCTGAAGATCTCACTAAAAGCTTTTGGAATTCATCACGACACCTGGGAGACTGCTGCCAAAGACCGAAATTCGTGGAGTGCATCATTATGCAAGAGTGAAGCAAACAGGACTGCAAAAGCAATGGAAAAAAAAAAACTGGAAAAAAAACCCACAGCAGGAGATCCTCCTCCTGGAACGTCAAACATTCCTTGCCCACATTGTCAAAGAATATTTCGAGCCAAAATAGGCCTTATCAGCCATCTTAGAACTCATGCTCCAAACTCCCAACCCCACTGGATGAAATGAATGGTCATCATCATTCTTGATGGATAAACACCATGTAATGTGAGCACATTATATCATGTAGGCCAGTATACCCGGAGGAATATGTGGCCAATCTTTCCCCCACCTTCGCAGGCTTGGAGTCGAACCGGCGGTCAACCTTGCTCATGATATCAACGAAGTTCGCCATCAACTTTGTTAACATGCCATTTCTTCCTCTCAGGGTACCTTGTAAAGCACGGACTTTGCATGATAAAACGCAATGAAATCTCCACACAATAAGATTTAAACCATGAACTCCCCACGAACGCAATTACGGCGCCCAACTAGACACATGAACTATACATAGCCCAACCAACCAGACACATCGCATAAACATTGCGTTATTATTAAATCTACCTGCCTTTCTGGCAAATATTAATTTGGCGTGGGAGAGGCGGAAATTCGTTTCTAGCAGACTCATGTTGTATCTATGTTTGCTAGATACAGATCGGCAAAGAGAAAAATAAGAACAAAATACGAGCAAATACAGTACTTTATTCACAGCCAAATTCTGGGCTTTCCCCTTTAAGTTGTAGAAATTATTTCTTTTGGTTTTTAAACTTTGCGTCCGCGGTTGTTACACTGGAGCAAATATGCTTTAACTTTCGTGCAAAAATCAGTATTTGTTTAGGTCTGTATTGAAGCACTTCTTGTCATTTCCCTCAGACCTCAGATCAATAGAGTGAGGACGCAGATAATAGGTCCTCTGTTTCCAGAAACAGAAGTTTGTAGAAGGCAACTGAGGACAGTTAAGCTGAAGGTCAGCAACCTTGAGTGACAAAAACGCAGACGGTATAGGAGCAGTTTTTGCCAGGACCTAATCGTTTGTTTGAGCCAAATAGCTGTCTGCTCTGGCCAGGCAGAGAACTGAGGGTTGGTTTTTGTGTCTTCTGGATCGATGGCCACCTGGTTAAAGCTAAAAGTAACCCCATCGCAGATGGGATAGACACACACAAAAGTCCTTCTTTGAACGGAAGTAAAAATAATTTATCACTTATAAATCTTGCACGTACTTAGCATGACGTTGTAATCAATTCCACGTTGATTTTCTGAGCAAGTTTAGGGTCAGTAGTGTGCCTCTGCTTTCTAAACGAGAGGTCAACGTTTAAGTCCAACTGCCCGGTGTAGGCAATGATCCCATACCTCACTATCAAGGCAGAGGAAGTGTAAAAGAGAGAGCTTTTAACCTTTCGACAGCGCAGACGTCTAGTTAATCACTTCTTCTGCTGCTGCTGTATCCTCTTCCTCTTTCTCGTCGTCTCCTGCTCCCGAAGAAGAAGAAGAAGAAGAAGAAGAAGAAGAAGAAGAAGAAGAAGAAGAAGAAGAAGAAGAAGAAGAAGAGGAAGAAGAAGAAAGCTTAGCCTGGATTTAGAGACCATGTGTTGCCCATGCATCATGGTCCATCTCTCGGCCTGTCTAGTTTACTCCAGAGGAAAAGTAACACCAAGACGTCTGGAACAAGACAAGCTGCAGAAGCTGCTGGATCAGCAAAGCAATGCTCTACTTGACCGCCTGTCGGATCTTCTATCCTAGACCGGTTGCCGACCAAGGCTTACAGCCAGGTCTGCCCTGCCATGATATTTAGTCCTTAGGTTAATATACACATATGTTCTCACTTTTATTGTTCGCAAGTACAGAACTAGCACGATACAGGGCTGAGGGAAAAAAAAGGGGGGGGGGGGGGATTCTTCGGCAATGTCGTTCAATCATAGAATGTATTTTTCTTAGGTGCATCATAAACCCATTCTATTTGAAGAAGACTTAATTTTTGGTGTGTCCGTAACGCTGGCTTTAACACGGGGTATGTGTGTGCGAAGACAAACGGGGAGTTTATTAAACACTACGATATATATCAGGGGTGGCCAACACGAGGCACGCGGGCCGCTTGCAGACCGCTGGAGAGTCATGTTGCAGCCCGCGGAGCTAGGTCAAATGAACATAATTGTTAAGTTTATTGTACATATCACCAAAAGAACAGTACATCAAGAGTGGTTCGTATCATATATTTTTATATTTTAGCTAAGAGAAATTTGAAATATCTCGCATTTTTGGAAAAATTCATTGGTTTTGAGCTATTTTAAATATCTCGCATTCTCGGGAAAATTCATAGATTTTAGTTATTTAAAATATCCCGCTATTTGACACTCAAGGATACTTAATTTTTTTGTCCGACGCTAGGTTTTGATACATTTTAATATGAGACTTCAACTTCTGAAATATATGTTCTGTGGTCTTCGGCGTCTTCGGGAAGCTCGCAACGCCATCGGGCTCATACTCATAACTACTTTCAGTCCAGCTTAACAAAGTCCGTGTTATTCTGTAGTTTCGTTTTATTATCGCCACTGCGTCTGGAGAGATTTTGCGATCGACGTTAAAATACACATTTATCATATTTATAATAAGAGTTCAAACTACTTTAACCAAGTATCCTGTCTACCATATCGTTTTATTTATGTAATTTAAATTAATTAATTATTATTAATTAGTATTACCTGTGGATTGTTATTTTTTTTTCAGTTAAAAACAAAGACCTACCATGGCGTCAACTAGTAAAGACGTTGGACCAAAGAAGAGAAGAATCACAGAAGAATAAAGATATTTTCAAGAGAGGTGGACTATAAACTATTGCTTCGTGGAAATTAAAACAAAGCCCATATACTTGATATGCAACAAATCTGTTTCTGTTTTGAAAGAGTATAACATGAAACGGCACTACGAGACTAAACAAGCAAATAAGTTTGATAAGTAAAAAAGGGCAATTTCGACAAGACCAAGTAAATGACTTTAAAAAAAATTCTGCACAACAAAAGAAATTTACTAGAGCGGGTTCAGAGTCAACGATTGTAAAAGCCAGTTATGCAGTAGCCATGATACTAGCAGAAAATTCGAAGCCATATTCAGATGGTGAAATGGTTAAGGCATGTTTGGAGAGCGTCGTTGAAATTCTGTGCCCAGAAAAGAAGGATGTCTCAAAAATATGTCTGTCTCGCCAGACTATTACTAGGCGGGTGGACGATATTGGAAAACATTTTGAAGATAATTGGAAAATTCGAGCATCCGAGTTTATATTTTATGCTCTAGCATTGGGAGAAAGCACAGATATGGCAGATACTGCCCAACTAGCAATTTTTATCAGGGGTGTTGATGTCCATTTAAAAAAAGACAAAAGAATTAGCGGCACTATATCCACTTAAGGACATGACTAAGTCACGAGATTTGTTAGAGGCAGTTACATCGACATTGAATCGCTTTTCGTTACAACTTAACAACTTATCGGGCTTAACAACGGATGGTGATCCAGCAATGATTGGGAAACACGAAGATATAGTAAAATTGATTAAAAATGAGGCCTCCGAAGTCGGCAATACGTCAATGCGAAATTTTTCATTGCATTATTCATCAGGAGAATTATGTTCGAAGTCCCTCAAATGGACCATATCATGAAAGTGGTCGTCAAAATAGTGATCTTCATTAAGTCGAACGGGTCGAATCACCGTCAATCCCACGAATTTCTAAAGTCTTTGGACTCAGATTTTAATGACGTTACATTTTATGCAGAAGTAAGATGGATGACCCGTGCCAAATTGCTGAAAAGAGTGTTTGATTTGCAGCAAGAAATGCAATCATTCTTTGCAAGCAAGTCAAAAAGTATCCCACAGTTTGAAGACAAAGAGTGGGTTTGCGAATTTGCATTTCTGGTCGAAATAAGTAGCCACCTAAATGACGTTAATACTCGTCTACAAAGGGAATATCATTTAATTAATAAGATGTATGTACAGACCAGATGGAATCAGAGGAAGAGGCCGACCACGTAAACGTTGGACGGAGAGAATAGCAGAGTCCATGGGAATATCGATATATGAAGCCCATAATCGGGCACTCTCACGAAGTTTAGACTTCACTTCGACACCGCAAGGTACAAGAGGAACTTAATGAGATGAGATGAGATGTATGATCACATTTCTGCATTTCAAATGAAACTTGGTCTTTGAGAAAAACAGTTGAGGACAAAATACTTTACTCACTTTCCTACATTGCCGTTGCAATCAGACGTCACACAGGAGGCGGCGGATAAATACGCTTCTTTGATATTTGACTTAAACCTCGAATGTGAAAACCGATTTCAGGATTTTAAAACAAAAAATCATGTGCTGTTTTGTGCATTTGCAAGGCCATTCGCGGTAGACGTTAAATTTATTACCAGGAAAATTACAAATGGAACAATGTTAAATGTGCTGTGATACTCAGTTAAAGGAGAAATTCCATCAAGTTGGTTTGGAAGAGTTCTATAAAATGTATTCGGACAAGGACAAATATCCTGCATTCTACAAACATGCTCTGTCGATGGTTTCACTATTTGGAAACACTTATGTGTGTGAACAGCTTTTTAGTCGCATTAAGCACATCAAATTACAAGTGAGAACACGAATTACTGATGTTCATTTGGAAAACTGTTAGTCGAGATCAATTTTTATGCACTTAGTTCTGCAAAACAAAGTCAGATGTCTCACTTTTAAATATTTTTAAATTGTCTAATAAATATGTTTGACTCTCAGTTATGTTTTATTTTCTTTAAAAATAAATGAATAAATAAAAAAATAAATATACATATTGCTTTTTTGGGGGTTTTGTTTACATTAAACCAGGCAAGCGTTTGACTACGATCTCATTTATTGGGAAGCGACGATGTGGTCGAAGCTGCAGCACGCTTGCTTGTTTACTTTAATTAACAAGCAAACAAAAACCAAAAAAAAAAAAAAAAAGTAGGTGCGTGGCCCGACAGGAAATATTATTTCTGAAATTTGGCCCGCCTGCTGGAAAGGGTAGCCACCCCTGATGTATACTATCTCTCCCTGTACATCGTCCTCCTCCACCCACTCCTCCTGCTCCTAATGTTGCTCCTGCTGCTGCTCCTGCTGCTCCTCCTCCTTCACCACCCACTCCTCCTGCACCTCATGCTCCTCCTGCACCTCCTGCTCCTCCTGCGACTCCTGCTCCTCCTCCTCCCCGTGCTCATCCTCCTCCCCGTGCTCATCCTCCTCCTCCTCCTCCTCCTTCTTCTTCTTCTTCTTCTTCTTCTTCTTCTTCTTCTTCTTCTTCTTCTTCTTCTTCTTCTTCTTCTTCTTCTTCTTCTTCTTCTTCTTCTTCTTCTCCGGTTAATTGTTCATTCTGCTCCTCCTATTGACTCTTCTCTTTCGTCTCCACTAACACCCTCATCTCCTCCTTCTACTTTCCGCTGTTGACACTTAAATCATAATAATAGTTTATATTATTCTTCTTTCCGCCTGCGTTAACGTTCGTTTTTTATATCTCATGTCAACTTATCCAAAGAATATTGCAGTCCGAGACTATGTATTCCTTTCACTCCCCTCTCCTCATTATTGCAGACGGCAAGAGGCCACCACGGTCCCGGTTTAACCGTACTGAACCAATTGCCCCGAGGTAACATTTGTGATTGCCAACGAACTGAGCAGACAGATTTGGATTCTTCGACATTTTCCAGGTCACTAAAAATTCGCCACGAGGCGTTTTATAGGATGGTATTTGTAAGTCTGTTAAAAGCTTTCAAATATTTGAAAGATAATTTTCCAGTTGGATAAATGCACTGTTATAATGAATTTATCATCGAAGACAATTGAAATGGGTTTAATTGCCGTAAAGCGTGGTCATGTAAACAGTAGGAGAAAAGACAAAGTGTATGCCATATTACAATAATAAGCAAATAAGTAGTAAAGATCTTTTCCCACACGTCTTAAGGTATAATGGGTATATGGTGCAATACTCATGTTTACGAGGGTAAGTTAATAAGTAAATCACAAATGGCTGTAGAAAAATAACTAAAGATGATAACAATAACAATAACGGTTTGGGAGGACTGATAAAACGATGGGATAAGTGCATCAATATTGGCGGAAATTATGTTGGGAAATAAAGGGACAATGTATGTATAAAAATAAACTGGTTTCAAGTTGTTACCATATTTAGTTATTTTTTTTAACAGCCATTTGTGACCTACCTATTAACTTACCCCCGTATATAGGCCAAACGGCAATCGCTAGACGATGTGGTTAGTATCACGCCGGCCGCTTTTATTTCCCGGTGCTCATTTTAGGCTGGATCGACATGGGAGTTCGGGTTAATTTAATTGATTAAGTGCTACGGGATGATAAATCATCTTATTCGAACTTCTTGTAACTGCCATGGGCTTATAAATCAAACTATGGTTAGCATATAATTACAGTAGATTGCCCTATACAATACCATTTAATTGACAAATTTTAAGTCGTAAATAACATCTTTAAAAAAAAACAAACTGTAATATACCTCTACTTCTAATTTTCTGCAATCCATTTGTTTTTGGTTCAACCCTACATTTTGCTTGGCACTGAAATTGTTTACAGTAGAAGAATACTGAGCTATCTGGGATTGGACCTGGTGCAATGAAGTTAATCCTCCGGCCCTTAATTCCTTTAACAGACTCTGTGCCAATTAAAAAGCAAGTTTGGACACACACAAATGGATTGCGGAAAAATAGGAAGTAGTGGAATGTCACAGTTATGACTTAAAAGTTATTAATAAGGTAGCAGCAATGGTTTATTATATATCAAATTAAAGGGTTTTGCCTTTGGAAAACTACTGTATTGATATTTTAACTATAGTTTGGTTTATAAGCCCAAGGCAGTTAAGGGAATTACTAATAGGACGATGTCTAACCCCATGGCCCTGAATCAGTTAAAAACACAGCGACTAGGTTATCAATATCATTGGGTCGGGGAGGGGAGGAGGTGCCGATTCCTTCTAGTAACATAAGAAGAGGAGAATTTGTATATTGGGGAAATGACACGAAGAGGACGTTGGCCAGTAAGTTTCACGTGTCACGGGACCATACTGTAATCACCACAAGTCTATGCTAGTCATGCAAGGCATAGTTGCTGGAAGTAGTTTCAGGTGTCACGGGACCATATTGTAATCACCACAAGTCTATGCTAGTCACGCAAGGCATAGTTGCTGGAAGAAGTATCACGTGTCACTGGACCATATTGTAATCACCACAAGTTTATGCTAGTCATGCAAGGCATAGTTGCTGGAAGAAGTATCACGTGTCACGGGACCATACTGTAATCACCACAAGTCTATGCTAGTCATGCATGGCATAGTTGCTGGAAGAAGTATCACGTGTCACGGGACCATACTGTAATCACCACAAGTCTATGCTAGTCATGCAAGGCATAGTTGCTGGAAGTAGTTTCACGTGTCACGGGACCATACTGTAATCACCACAAGTCTATGCTAGTCATGCAAGGCATAGTTGCTGGAAGAAGTATCACGTGTCACGGGACCATACTGTAATCACCACAAGTCTATGCTAGTCATGCAAGGCATAGTTGCTGGAAGAAGTATCACGTGTCACGGGACCATACTGTAATCACCACAAGTCTATGCTAGTCATGCAAGACATAGTTGCTGGAAGTAGTTTTACGTGTCACGGGACCATATTGTAATCACCACAAGTCTATGCTAGTCATGCATGGCATAGTTGCTGGAAGTAGTTTTACGTGTCACGGGACCATATTGTAATCACCACAAGTCTATGCTAGTCATGCAAGGCATAGTTGCTGGAAGAAGTATCACGTGTCACGGGACCATACTGTAATCACCACAAGTCTATGCTAGTCATGCAAGGCATAGTTGCTGGAAGAAGTATCACGTGTCACTGGACCATACTGTAATCACCACAAGTCTATGCTAGTCATGCAAGGCATAGTTGCTGGAAGAAGTATCACGTGTCACGGGACCATACTGTAATCACCACAAGTCTATGCTAGTCATGCAAGGCATAGTTGCTGGAAGAAGTATCACGTGTCACGGGACCATACTGTAATCACCACAAGTCTATGCTAGCCATGCAAGGCATAGTTGCTGGAAGTAGGTTCACGTGTCACGGGACCATACTGTAATCACCACAAGTCTATGCTAGCCATGCAAGGCATAGTTGCTGGAAGACGAGACAGGGGGTGACCAGCACGAAGGTGGGCACGGGACATTAAAGACACCGTTGGCATTAAAATGTACGAGGCCGTGGGACTTGCTATAGATCGAGACTATTTCCGATGGGTCATGAAGGGACCTGCTATAAGAATATACAAATCAGTAAGTTTATAGTTGTTTATACGAGGTGGCTTCAAGTTAAAACCTTGAAAGTGTGATATAAATTGCAATAACCATGCCATTGTCTTGTAACTTATCACTATTGTTGTTAAAGACATCAATAGTGTAAATCTGGTGACATCACGGTGCAGACGAACAGGGTGACGCCATAAGGACAGTTTAAACATGGCCGCCCCACTTTTGACATGCACCAAAGAGGAACAGCGTTCTGTTATCCGTTTGTTTGATACGTGACGGGGTGAAAGCTATAGAAATTCATCGGCGAATGAAGGTCCAGTATGGCGATTCATGCATGTCAGTCCACCAAGTGTATGAGTGGAATAGGAAGTGTAAATGTTCGGTCCGATGAAGAGGTCTAGCAGGTGTTGCATGAGTGGGTACACACGCGACCAAGATAATCTTTATCTGCACGAATCCAAGCACTTTTTCAGCGCTGGAGGACTTGCATTGAACGCAGTGGCGACTATTATCAACAAATGATACATTTGTTCTTTGCTGTTTGAAAATATACTTTAAAAAAAAAGTTTTTCATTTGAAGCCTCCTCGTACATTTCCCTCACCATAATCCTCTTGGGCAAAAGCATAATTTTGCCGACGCCCACACAGCTGTTGAAGACATTCTTGGAATCTATCCGTTGAAATCTCTCCAAGTTGCGTTATCGCTTGGTGATAACTTCCTGAACATACTAGAATCCCGCCCTTTCGCAGTCGATTTGTTGCGAGGAAACAAGAAATAATCACGCCGAGCCTGGTTTGGATAATATAGATGCTGTTTTTTCGGATTGTCGCATTGTGCGTTTCGAGGCACTGCTATACCAGTAGAGACCATGGTGTTAGCGAAATGTGTAAAAAATCAGAAGACAACGGCAATGAAAAAAAATAGTGGTCTAATTGCAAAAATACCAACTGCTTGTATCCCATTGCTAATGAAAACGCTAGGTCCTCTTTGCGATTGCCATTGCAATGAATGAGCTAGCTCGCTAGCTCTTTACTTTTTTTTCTCTACCCCCCCCCCCCCCCCACCTCCACCTCCCACCTCCACCTCCTCTACGTTGAAAGCTATAGTTATCGATCGGGATTCGAACCTGTCACCTCCAAATAACGACGGTGCCTCGCTGCAGAAACAAGTGTACGTCGATGCATGACTATTAGGTGTCTGTTTATTTTTCGCTTAATTACCTTTTCAGTGACAATTTAATAATAATAATAATATCGCGTTGCCATTATAATGTAGTAATGGTATTTATATTCCCTCAATGAAAAAAAGCTCATATTGTTTCTTGTCAATATTTTCTCCAACATTCTTCACGATATTTTCAGCACGTTGCAATGTTGTATATCATATCAAATTGTACGTTTGCTAATGTTTTTATACGATATCACGTTTATATGTTTGCTCCTTTATATTTTGGTTACTCCTCCTTGCAGCACATTTAAATATTATATTTTACTTTATTAGCATGTGTGTAATTCATACTAAAGCTCAAATATTGTATGTTTAATTATTTTTCAAATTATGTCTGTCTGCCTTACATCAGTATAAATACTTGTCTGTCTGATTTGCTTAACTGCCCGTCTGACTGTCCGCCTGACTTATCTGGCTATCAGTCAGTCTTGTATGTTTATTTGTCTGTCTATTCAAATATCTGTCTGCCAAATCAACTGCCTGTCTGTCTACTTGTGGGTTTGCCTGCCTGTCGGTCTACCTGACTGCCTTTGCGTCAGTTTACCTTCTTGTTTGTCTGCCTGCCTGCCTGCCTGTCCATTCGCCGGCCTGTCTCTTTGTCTGCCTAATTGTATGTATGCCTACCTGCCAGTCTGCCTACATGCCTTTTGCCTATCTGCCTACCTGCTTGTTTGCTTAGCTGCCTGTCTGCCTACATGCCTGCCTGTTTGTTCGCCGGGATGTCATTTTGTATGCCTACCCTATCTCTCTTTCTGTCTGACTGCCTGTTTGTCCATCTACCTAATTGTCTGTCTATCCGCCTTTTGGCCTGTTAGTCTATTTGTCTGTTTATCTGTCTGTCTGAATACTTATTTCTGTGTTTGTCTATCTACCTGTCTGTCTATTTGCCCGGCTGTCATATATTCGTCAACTAGACTGTCTATCGTGTATCCGTCTACCTGTCTGTCTCTCTGACCGTCTGTCGTGTATCCGTCTACTTGTCTGTCTCTCTGACCGTCTATCGTGTATCCGTCTACCTGTCTGTCTCTCTGACCGTCTGTCGTGTATCCGTCTACCTGTCTGTCTCTCTGACCGTCTGTCGTGTATCCGTCTGTCTGTCTCTCTGCCCATCTGTCGTGTATCCATCTACCTGTCTGTCTCTCTGCCCGACTGTCGTATATCCGTCTACCTGTCTGTCTCTCTGCCCGTCTGTCGTGTATCCCGTCTTACCTGTCTATCTCTCTGACCGTCTGTCGTGTATCCGTCTACCTGTCTATCTCTCTGCCCGTCTGTCGTGTATCCGTCTATCTGTCTGTCTCTCTGCCCGTCTGATTATCAAATTCCAGCAAGTGGGGGTAGGAGAGAGGTTTTACTGGCTCAAAGAGGGTCAAATTCCGGCAAACAAGGATAGAGGAGAGGTTATACTGGCTCAGAGATGGTCAAATTCTAACAAGTGAGGATAGCGGAGAGGTTTTACTTTTCTCATAGATGGTCAAATCACAGCAAGTGGGGATAGGGGAGAGGTTATACTGGCTCAGAGATAGTCACATTCCAACAATTGAGGATAGCAGAGAGGTTATACTGGCTCAGAGATGGTCAAATCAGAAGTGAAGATAGCGGAGAGGTTGTACAGGATCGAAGATGATCAAATCCCACCAAGTGTTATTGGGGTCCACTAGGCTTGTATCACCGTACCCTGCCATGCATGTGGTAAGAAGCGACTATCGAGGGTTGGATTAACACCTCACCCGTAGAAAAATGTGGCCCACATTTCGTTAAGTGAGTTGTTTGGTTGGTCAGTCAGTCAGTCAGTCAGTCAGTCAGTCAGTCAGTCAGTCAGTTAGCCAGCCAGCTAGTTAGTTATTCAGCCAGTTAGATAATTAGTCAATCAGTCAGATAGTCAGTGAGTCCATCAGTTAGTTAGGTAATCAGTCAATCAGCTTGTCAATTATTCAGTCAGTTAGTCAGTCAGCTAAGTAGTTATTCAGTCACTCAGTCAGTCAATCGGCTAGTTAGTTATTCAGTCAATCAGCTAGTTAGTTAGTTGGATAGTTAGTTATCTATAGGGGCATGCCCATAGGTGCTCAGATCCTCCCACAACAAGCATCCGGCGGTCTAGGAGTGTCAGTTCTGTCTTGTTTGACGAGGCCTCTCGTTCTCCCGATGTGCCTCTCGTGTCTGACCGTGCCAATTCTTATTCCCAAATCTCTAGACGACGTGGCTTCCCGAACGACCATGATGAAAATCAACATAAAACCCTCTACTTCCAAATCGCATGCGATTGATTGCTAACCCGGTATGCGGGGACTGTGAACCTTGCCCTTGCCAAGGTCGCCGGCATTAGGATATAACCTAGTCAGGATTGAGCACAGCACATACAGACTGCTTGGGATGAAGTCTGGATTGGTCATGGTTCCTCCGCAGATTATACTGATTTATTTTTATTTTCAATCAAACACACCCATCTATTGAATTAACGAATAAAATGTGTATAAGTTTAGTACAACAATCAAGTCAGGGACATCTGAAGGTTCAGTCAAGCTTTTTGGAGCCAATGTCATCAGAGTATTGCCAGAAGCAACGTTTGCAGATGTCAGGGCCATGTTTACTGATTAGACCATGGGAATAACTGCAGACTGGGCATGATCGAGATTCAGGTAAACATTTGCGAGGGTGAGAGTACCATATCAGGCTCTGGTGTGAAGGAGTTACGAATGCAAAAGCAAAAAATCTTATGAGTGTCGGTCGTTCATAAAGCTATGGCAAACTACTGAACGTAAACTTGTCCAGGAATCATAAACAGCCAAAGAATGCTGGCGTTGACTGGGACGTCCTGTAAAGGATATGCAACTAACTTTTAGCCCGCTCTGTGGCGAAGTGATTACGGACGCAATTCGCAATCCAACATACCGTGTTTGAAACACAACTGCGGGCGATTTGGCAGCGGATTGCCTTGCATTGGTTTTTATACAATGGTATGAGTGCTGGTCGTTCAGAAATCAATGACAGACTAATAAAGGTAAACTTGCCAAGAAATGACAACAAACATAAAATGCTGGGGTTGACTGCGAGAGTACCACGCTGCTGTAAAACTCATCTTGCTCAGGGTCAGTGGAAGTGAGAAAAAACGATGTTCTCGCGCTGTCGGACGGTACTTCATTCTCAACTGACTCAAACCCAAAGCCCAGAGTGAAATATGGAGTTAACGGATGCAGTTAACAGATTCAGTTAAGTTATTCAGTTAACAGATTCAGTGAATAACACAAAGTGGGTTCGCATCAAACAAAAATGGACGGCGGAAAATGGGAAGTAGGGATGTGTCACAGTTATGAATTAAAAGTTGTTAATATGGTAGTAGATATGTTCTATTCTAACGCAGTGACAACATTTAGGTGATATATAAGCCCATGGCAGATAGGGGAAAGTCGCTGAAGACGATTAACCATACCTTGACACCCAGTCAGTCAATTTCATTATGACTCAATAGGCTAACATTTTCCCATCAGACATATACACCTAACACTTCAACTCCTTTCGCTTACCGCTGCTTCCCGCGCTATTATCGTTCGCTTGCAACACACATAGGAAAACAATTAACACATGACTGTATTATTAATTGCTTGTTTTGATCATTGTTCGCTGCTGTTGATATTCTTACAATAGGAGTACGGGAGACGTATTGTTTGCGTAACATAAGACATAAAGGCAAGAAATGTAATCTCTTACTGTTGAGGTTGAATTCAAGACAGTATTGTTGTGAAAACAGAAAAGGCAAGCACGCATCGGGTACTGTTGTTTGGAAGTGTAGTACTACGCCTGCATATATTTCGAAGTAGTAGTGGCTCACGCCTGTGAGACCTGGACATTTATTAAACAAGCTGAACAGCGTATAAATGTCTTTGAATAGAAATGTTATAGACGGGTTCTAAGAATATTTTGGATACAGAAAAGAATAAATGAATCTATACGACAAGAATTGAATATTCATGAAGGTTGGTTACTAAAGACGATAAAACAAAGGAAATTGAAATATTTTGGTCACTTGAAATGCCATGAAAGTTTGGTGAGAACAGTCAAGGTGGGGTATATGTCCGGGATGAGAAGAAGAGGAAGGCCAAAGAGAAGATGTGTGCAGTATGTTGCGGATGATCTCCAGATGGGTGTATCGGACGTGGGACATCTTGCTTATGACTGAGAAGTTTTCCGGAAGGTTGTTATAGGAGCGATGTTCTGCAAAAGACATGCTACTGAATGAATTAATGAAGGTTGTTATGGGAGCAAGGTTCTGCAAAGGACATACTACTGAATGATTGAATGAATGAAGGTTGTTTTGTGAGCGACGTACTGCAAAGGACATGCTACTGAACGAATGAATGAAGGGTGTTATGTGAGTGAGGTTCTGCAAGGGACATGCAACTGAATGAATGCGTAGTGGCTATGTGGCGAAGGTTAGCGAATGCAATTCGTAATCCCGCGTATCGCTTTCGAAACACGGGTGCGAGCGATTTGGAAGCAGACGGTCTTGCGTTTGATTCCATACAATGGTATGAGTTCCGGTAGTTCGGAAAGTAAAGGCAAACTACTGATCGTAAACTTACCCGGGAATCACAAACAGAAAACAAATAAACAATGCTTGAGTTGGCTGCTACGTCTGTAAAGGAAATGATGAAACTAACTGTTTTTTTCTTCTAATAAGTGGTATTTGAAGACAAAACGTCTTCATGCTGCGGTTCAACTGTCAGTCATACGATAGGTTATAACTGGGACCCTGCGGTGTTTCTTTTCTGCTTGCGGAAACAGAGATATGTGTTTAGCTTTCTGATTTCCAAGCGTTTCTGGCATGGCCATCTTTGTTGCTGTTTTTCATGTCTGGTCAGATTCGCGGACTTGTAGAGCCTGGTGTTCCGAGGTGTCATTTGTTCAACAAGTTATGAGCTATTTGTCAGGATCTTGCAATCAGCAATAATACAGGCTCGTAATACCTCACAGATGTGATAATAAACACTGTCCCAGAATGAATTGACGTGACACACAGCGAATACAATTCTAACACTTTATTCGCACTTCTCACTCGCCACAAACATTACATGCATCGCGCAATTACAATAGCGATGCCATTACACAATCAATATATATATACAATAGATCAATACACAACTTACAATACTCCGTATCAGGCACAGTCTTCTACACTCAAACAGGCGTTCTCTCTCTTCGCGTTCACACATACAAGCCATACGAGCATACATTCGAACCGTCCGTCCAGTACCACCGTCCGACGCCGTCTGGCTTCTAACGGCCGTGAGTCCTCGTTAGTCGGGGTTGTCTCCCTGCGTGTACCACGCGCTGCACCGACTGACCATTCCTGTCACGGCAGAGTTAGTGTCGCTCACAGGCGTACCTGGCGTAATTGCCAGGCGTCGACGAAGAAGACGTGGCAGAACTGGTGGGGAGATTGGGGAGATTATGACACTATTGATGAATGTATATGTAGGTAAGTATAGGGCTATTTTACACAACTTGAAGGTATGGGGTATATGGTGCTATATAAGCCAAAAGGCTAGGGGATTGACTACATTGCACCGGGTTTTGTCCTATATGGTTCGGTCTCCTTACGCAGGGCGACCTGACGAAAGAGTCGCACAAAACACGAACTTCGTAGCTCCAGCGACGACCCCAATTGACACTCAAGCGGGATATGGTTAACATCACGCTGGCCGCATTAATTTCCAAGACATTTTCTGGTACTCTATATAGGCTGGATCAACATGGACGCTAGGGTCAATTTTAAAAAAATTGCCTCGTTGAAGATTCGAACCCAAAAGCACAAGAATGGCAGGAAAGTTTGAGCTACTACACCACAGCTCTTCTCTAATGTAAATATGGAATTAGTGGAAAGATGGCCACATCTCTGGCGCAAGACTGGCCAAAAATGAAAAGCTAAGACTATTTTGGCTGGCTAAAAATGAGAAACCAAGACTAGTATTTTGGTTTACATAGGCGTCTAGCCGGCATGTGGCCAGGGGCAACGAATGTTTTTCACAGCTCCGTGGCATCTCGAGAGGAGAGTTAGAAATCAGCTGCGGACGTTCTGTAAGCACGACCGCCTTGGGTTGATTTCGATGTTATGAGAGACGGTCGTTGAGAAAGCAATGCCAAACTGCTGAACTTAAAATTTGCTTAGTATATCACAAACAGCCAGGGAATGTTGGGATTGAGTGCGATGTCCTGTAAAAGATATGCGTCCAACTTTAACACAGGCTCCTTGGCGACAGGGTAGGGTATTTCCTATCAACAAGAGTGGAGTCTTCGTGGTGAAGTGGTTAAACCTTCTGCCTTGCGCTTACAGGGAGTGGCTTCCTTCTGGAGCCCGTTACTCGGCTCACGAATACACTTGTCTCGGCGACCCGTGGTAGTCATCGCTGGAGCTACAGAGTGCTTTGTGCGACACTTTCCGTAGACCGCACGGTGGAAAGGGCCGAGCCATATGGGATAAAACACGGTGCAATGAAGGTGAGCTTCTGGCTTTTAAACCCTCTTTAAACTCCTCCATGAACGGATAAGTAAGGCACCCCCTTGCCTCTGCTAGCCTACTGGGCATCCGTGGACAATGTGGAGTTCTAGCCACCCGACCAGGGTAACGTGAAATCATAAGAGCAGGCTGAGAACTGAGCTAGAGAGCTGTCGATAGATAGTTTGTTAGCTCTGGTCTCATGTATGCGACGGCAGGCAAGGGATCTCTTTAGTTAGCTAGTTAGTCGACAGATCATCCTCATTGCACATCGAACCATTCAGTCCATAAGTGCTCGGATCTCCTCCTCAATAAATCCCGCAGTGTGTAGCTGCTCACGGCACCAGTTCTGTGTTGGTTTATTAATCTTCTTTGGGTTTCTTGAAAAGTGTTCTTGGTTTGGTACACCTCTAAAGTATCTCTTTATAGAGAAATGACTGCGGTCATCGACCAGTATGGTCACTGCCAAGACGGAAGGCAAAAGCAGACTACTTTTACTTACAGTAGCCTAGTAAATCATGTCTGAAACACAACAAAAATCCATTAATCGTGATCCACAAGGGAAGGTAAATACCCTGGGCCAGATAACATCAGCGGCAACGAAAAAACAAAAGCGATTGAGAACTGGATACGGAAGTTATTTATTGACATCTAATAAAGTGGGTTTACCCGATAAAGTTATGGCAAAGGTAGATATTTGCAAGATGGAAAACATAGTGACCAAAAAAAATAAATTTATCAACCGAAGCGAGAAAAAGTGTGTTGTAGTGCTACACAGAATCTATACCTTTGAATGTATGTGAAACGCGAACAATGAGCAGACACGCTGAGAAACTTCTAATGGCAGTGGAAACTTGGTTTCTGAGGAACATGCAAAGAATACCTTGGACAGATAGAAAAACCAAAGAGCAAGTTTTACAAAAAATAAATGAAAACCGTAAAGTGATCAGAGAAATTAAATGTAGACAGTCAAGATTATTGGGGCAAGTTACGAGTAGAAATAAACTGGAGAACTTGGTGACAACTGGTAAAATGGGGGGGGGGGGGGGGGGGGGGAGGACAAGGGGAAGGCAGGGAGGTAAATGTCTGGATGGCTCGGCTACTTGTATAATCTAGACACAAACACAGAGCTGATCCACGACTCTAGGGATGGTGTGAGATGGCAACGCATGATCTTGCACACTTATCAGCATGGCACATGGTAAGGGTGATACCCGATAATCTCTTGTAATCAAGTGTATATTTCTAACCAAAGAATCTGGTGCTACAGATTGTGTCTGGAATATATCGCATAGTTAGTTCAATGCGTTCTGCGACTAAACTATTGTTGAGAATTAAATGTAGAAGAATGAAAATGAAGACAAATTGTGGATGGGCAATGCAGATTTATTGAACGTGAAGGCACATTCAGAACCATCCACATCTTGAGGACATTAACAGAAAGAACGATTACAGTGAGCAGAGATCTATATTTGTGTTTTGTTGACAACACAAAGGTTTGGTGAAATATGAATAAATAATAGAAACTTGGAAAATGTAAACATTGATTTTTTTTTTTTTTTTTTTGTATGGCGTTCGCTCGCTTTGAACACAAGCGTTGTTCATACACGTGCTTACTCTTCTACTGCACTGGACTGATTGTTGCGTGTGGATTAGCTTTCTCTATTACCTGTGTCCCTCTCCATCAGGTGAAGACACTCCGACTTCAGAGATTCTTGTAATTTATGTCTCCAAGTCAAGGACGAGAAGTCAACATTATAGTCCAATTGACCCGTGTAGGGGCTGAACCCGCTTACTCGACATCAGAACGCTGGATGTTTAAGAACGAGAGTTCTTATCCACTCAGCCATGATGGTGATGATACATTGTTTTGCAAATCATTTTACAGGACATTGCAGTCAACACTAGCATTTTCCAGCTGCTGTTGATGTCTTGGCAAGTTTTACGTTCAATAGTTTGCCATTGCTTTCTGAACAACCGGCTCACATACCTCCTTAAGTAACCAGTGCGACGCGATCCGCTGCAGCTGAGTTCCATACTTGGGTATAAGGGATTACGAACAACGTCCTTAACCTCTTCGTCAGGGCGACCGACTGATGATAAATAACTTTATAAATATATATTTAGACAACAACAAGCAGCTATTAGAAACGAATATCAAGCAGAATTTTTTAAATATCACAATAACCAAAGTGTAAGTTGTGTACTGTCACCCGATATATTTAATTTATTAAGCGAAATAATAGTGAGATTCAAACAAGACATGCCATGAGTATCGGTTGGTGGCAATAATGGAGCAACAAGCCTAATGATGGGAATAATGTAAACGACGAGCCTAATGATGGGAATAATGTAAAAGACAAGTGTTATGAAGGGAATAATGCAAAATACAAGTGTTATGATGGGAATAATGTAAACAACAAGAATAATGATGGGGATAATGTAAACGACAGTTATGACGAAGACAAGATTTTGGTTGCGGACCAGGATACCTGGTCCATGCAGAATACAATTGGCAAGCCGCTGGAGAAGCTAATTGCCATAAAAATATCAAGCCAGCTAGAGAAGCAAGGTGTTTTCCCACCTACCCTGGGAGGGTTGCGTCCAAAAAGACTGGACCAATGCAGCAGTTTTGCCCATGATGTCTATGAAGGATTCCACTCAGGCATTGAAATCTTTGCTGCAGCGATTGATCTTGAGTACCGTTAGATTTTCTAATGCTTCAGCTGCTTGAACTCAAGATAAGTCCGTTCCTCCTTAGTTGGATCGCTGCAGCCCTCTTCCAACGGAAAGTAGTTTTTAGACGTGGCAGTTGGACGTCGGAACCAACAACAATATATCCTGGCCTACTACAGGGATCACCATTATCTCCGATGCTGTTCAACGCCTACACTGTGAGAATCACCAGCGAGCAGATCACTGGACCTGGCAGGACATTGTCATATGCCGACGATGTTTTAGTGTATCGTCAGGGTAAGGATAGAGATCAGGTTGCTGTGGAACTGCAAACCGAACTCAATCGCATAAGCACTTGGTGTGCTGAAGCTGGGGCAATGGTCAACCCAACAAAGGCAACAGTGACATGGTTCTCTTTGAATAATCATATTGTCAACACTCCAACACCAACTGTTAATCTGTGTTCAGAGACTGTGGAAAGAACGCAGGTAATGAATTACCTGGGGATATGTTTTGATCGAAGCCTTGCTTATAAAGAGCACATAGACCAAGCTGTCATATAGCAGATGACAGACTGGTAGAGTTAATCTGATGAGTTAGTGCATCAGTATATAGAAGTAGAACAATTGGGAAAATATTGCACACTGTGGCACTTGTAGTAAACAGAGCCACGTCATACTAATACGTGCGATAACAACCCAACGGTAGTTTGGGGCATTCATTCGACAGCCTTCGTAAACACAAGACACAAGCTTACATTCGTCTACCAGCCGACAGTTAGAAGGATAGCTTGCCGTCAACGGCTTATACAAGGCGATGTAGTTCCACGTCTTATCAATGGTTCTAGGAGTGGCTGCGCCAAAGCATATACGATAAACTTCAGTAGGTATTCTCCAAACGTAACGACATTAGAACACGCGAGGAGGTTAGGGCCATGTTAATTGTACCTAGACATCATGACACTACCACTGCAGGTGATATTACGCTCAGTTGCCTAACAGTCCAGCCACTTATGCAGGTATGATTAGTGAGCTCAGTGCGAGAATGAGAGTAGCATGTGAAAGCCTGAAGACTTGATCGTCCTCATCATTAATGGTCGTTTCCTGATGCTTGCCGACAATAAAGGCGTTGTCGTTCTCCTCATATGGTGTGACAGAGTTGTTGATGGACTAACGTGAGTTGTGCTGTCCTGTTCGTGTAGGCAGTCATCAGCCAAAATATTCAAACATAAGCCCATAACAACCAGAAACGTGACACAGGTGATAACAAAGGCCAAGCTGGATTTGTCTGCGATGCGGATGATGGCTGCAGCAAACTGTGAGTAGCGCCATCTATGTCTTCTATACGAGGGGCTGGTCATGCCTGTTTTTGAGTATGCAATGGTGATCTTGACTCTCAGCCGTAATCAGACAGAAAGGATGGAAAGGATACAGAACGAAGCTATGCGCATTATTCTTGGATGTACAAGAGATACAGCAGGCAGGGCGATGCACTACCTTCTTCATTGTCCAACCATGAGAGACAGAATACAAATTTGCTAAGTACGTGCCTATCAGAGTCAACGCAAACACACAACATCCCCTGCATCGCGAGATTAAGAAGGTAAAGGGTAGCAGGTTAAAAAGAGGAAAGTCGTTGGTGGGTCAAGCCGAAGACATTCTTCAGCAGGTGTGTTCACTTGAGGACTGGCGAGGAATGGGCACAAGTGCCAACAGATTTCTGTACGTCCTTTTCAGTTTGCATCCAACTAGACAGAATATGCAGACAAGAAAATCGGGCTGCGTGGAGGCGAAAGTATAAGCGTTGATTTTCGAGAATTCGTTAGACGGTGATGCGGTCATCTACACAGATGAGTCGGTCGTCCGACATGTGAGAAGCTCATGGGCCTTCAAGGCGCGGGTCGGAAGGAGAATTGTGTAGGGGTACTCTGGTGCTTTTGTTGAGACCACAAGTAGCCTGCCTATGGAAGTCATGGCAGCAAGTAAAGCAATAACATGGCTCGAGACACAGACATTCAATAGGGCATGTTTTCTTAGCGACTCAATGAGCATGCTCAAGAGGTAAGAGATGGGGTGGATCCAAAGAGAATGGTTGCTGTCTCTGGAGCGATCTCGGCTGACAAAGATTAGTTTCATCTTCCTGCCAGGGCATGCGGGAGTACAAGGAAATTAGCGGGTTGACAAGCTCGCAGGTAAGGCTCAGGTGGAGGGCGGAAGCGTCATGGACCAGGCTGACACACAGAATTCTCTACGAGAAGTAAGACTTGTGTGAGAACCAAATGATGACTGCGAATCTACAACCATGGTCAACTGCGAGAACAGCAAATTAAAAGAGGGGTGGCCAAACAAGAACACTACGCAGGAAGCCAAAGAAGATTGATAAACCAACACAGAACTGGTGTCGTTAGCCGCTACACGCTGCGGGATTTGCTGAGGAGGGGATCCGAGCACTTATGGACTGAATGGTTCGATGTGCAATGAGGATGATCTGTTGACTAACTAACTAACTAACTAACTAACTAACTAACTAACTAACTAACTAACTAACTAACTAACCAATCAACCAACCAACCAACCAACCAACCAGCCAGCCAGCCAGCCAGCCAGCCAACTAACCAACTAACTAACTAATTAACTAACTAACTAACTAACTAACTAACTAACTAACACCTGGTTACAACATTTAAAAAAAAGTTAGTTGTAATCAACCCCGGCATTTATGGACTGTTTGACATTTACTAGGCAATGTTATGTTCAATACTATATCTTGCTTTCTGAACTGCCGACGACTGATACAAAGAAATCAACGCAAAACAATTTGCTTCCAAATCGTTCGCAGCCGATTAGGAATACTCGACTCCGTATGTCGAGGAATTGTGAAAGACGTTTTACTAACCACTAAGGCATAGACCGTTACAAGAAATGATAAACAGATAGATACGAGGGGGCTTTAAACTAAAACCTTTAATGTGTGAATGTGTGAATGTGTGTGTGTGTGTGTGTGTGTGTGTGTGTGTGTGTATGTGTGTGTGTCTGTGTGTATGTGTGTCTGTGTCTGTGTGTGTCTGTGGGTCTGTGTGTCTGTGTGTCTGTGTGTCTGTGTGCGCGTGTGCGTGTGTGTGTGCGTGTGTGTGTGTGTTGTCTGTGTGTGTGTATGAATATATTCTGAAAAAGTAAAGAATACATCATTATTTTTCGAGGTAGTCACCACAGCATTCAATGCAAGTCCTCCAGGGCCGATAAAGTACTTGGATTCCTGTAGAAACCCATTCTTTGGGGTCACTACTCCGTGTGCCTGACCCGGTCGTGAACAGTCTATCACAGAAGTCACGCTGTTATGAAACTTCCTAACCCCCTCATACACTGGTTGGACTGACAGGCATGCATCGCCATACAGGTCCTTCATTTACCGATGAATTTCTATAGGGTTCACCCATTCACTGATTGAAATACGGATAACAGAACGCTGCTCCTCTCTGGTGTATGTCAACAGTGGAACGGCCATCTTTAAACTGTCATTATGACGTCACCGTGTTCGTTTGCACCGTGATATCATATGCTTAACCCTCTTGACACCATTATCAACAATAATCTTTCTACCTACCGTTTGGTTATTGCGTGGTGGTTTAATTCCAGATTCTTGCATCCATCGACGAAGTTACCGTTTACTCAAACCCAATGCATGCACTGTTCTTTTTTCGGAATTTGTAATAGTATAAAACAGTTTCCTGCGATCAGCTTCTTGACAAAAATATGTGTACAATTTCATAGCGATTCTTTGAAGTGTGCAATTTCGCATTAAATCCCATTGAAAAATATTCACACATTTCAATGTTAGCGATAAGTGGTAAGATTAAAAAAAAAAAAACAACAACAACAACATATTAATCAGGTTTCATGAAATAACCCACATTTTGAGACACCTCTGAACAGTCCTAGTTTGAACAACGAGGGGAATTGGCATAAGGCCCTTCAAAACACGTACAATATTCAACATTGAGCGCTGATTGTCTGGCTACGCTGTAATACATTTAAAATTATGAATGTCATCTCAGACCCGTAAATTATATACCGCATATAAACAAACTTTGAAATCTGCTGTAAAATCTCCAGAACAAAAAATGTTTTTGTTGGGTGGACATAATGATAAGGTTATATACTAAATCTCATAATTTTCCCTCAGTTGGTTACTGAGATATGGATGTTTATATAAAAAAAAAAAAAACCAGACTGTAATAGGGAAAGCTAATCCATACGCTAAGGTCAGTCCAGTGCACTCCCCTGTAGACCAAACTACTAGTGGTAGCTGTGCGCGTATGGATTACGCTGAAGTTCAAACCGAGCGAACAATAATAATAAAAAAAAAACATCGACTGGCAGTGGAAATGTAGTTTCTGAGGAAAATGCAAAGAATACCATGGGCAGACAGAAAAACCAATAAGCAAGTATTACAAGAAGCAGTGAAAACCATAAACTGATTAGAGAAATTCGACGTAGACAGTCAACATTTTTGGACACATTATGAGAAGAGATAAACTGGAGATCTTGGTGACAACTGGCAGCAAGATTTGGGGGGGGGGGGGGGGGGGGGGGTAAAGTACACGGGTATAGCAGAGAAGTAAATATCTTGATGGCGTGGCCACATGGCATGATCGAGACAAGAATACAGAGCTGTTCCACGACTCTGGTGATCGTGTGAGATGGCGAAACATGATGCCCACGCTTATCGGCATGGCATATGGTGATGATGATATTAGAAATGATAAATGTTGAATAGTACGAACTGAAGCATCATTTCTTTGTCAGTCGATGTGAGTTCTTGATAGTTATATCGCGTCAATCCTAATATATGAAAGGTAATCATGGACAATTAGCAGGCTTGCAAGGAATTATGTGGAAACTGCTGAGACGTGGGTTTTTCATAGTGGACTGATGAGAACGTCATGAACAGATAAAAAAAATCTAATGGAAGAACTTACGTCACAAAGCGAATTGGTTACTCGCATCAGAATAGGACAGGCACCATTAATAGGGCTCCTGAGAAGGGGGCAGCTGGAGTACCTCGTGACAACGTTGGCGGGGAAGAAAGGTAGGGGGACCCAGAGAGAAGATGCCGGGCATTTGATATCATGTCATAGAGGAACATCGGTTTCGTAACTGACTGGTAGTATATGAGACAGAAGGATGCGGCAGGCATGATCACCAACTACACACGAAATGGACTACAAGAAACCAGTTCCTTTTGAGGACAAACTGTACGCTCCTTTCTAAGCAAACTGTACTCTCCGTTTGAGGCAAACTTTATGGTCCTTCTTAGGCAACGTTATGCTCATTTTGAGGACAAACTTTATGCTGCTTTTGAAAACAAACTCTATGTTGCTTTTGAGGACAAACTCTAGGCTGCTTTTGAGGACAAACTCTATGTTGCTTCTGAGGACAAACTCTATGCTGCTTTTGAAGACAAACTCTATGCTGCTTTTGAGGACACACTTTATGCTGCTTTTGAAAACAAACTCTATGTTGCTTTTGAGGACAAACTCTATGCTGCTTTTGAAAACAAACTCTATGCTGCTTTTGAAGACAAACTCTATGCTGCTTTTGAAGACAAACTCTATGCTGCTTTTGAAGACAAACTCTATGCTGCTTTTGAGGACAAACTTTATGCTGCTTTTGAAAACAAACTCTATTTTACTTTTGAGGACAAACTCTATGCTGCTTTTGAAAACAAACTCTATGCTGCTTTTGAAGACAAACTCTATGCTGCTTTTGAAGACAAACTCTATGCTGCTTTTGAAGACAAACTCTATGCTGCTTTTGAAGACACACTCTATGATCCCGCCTTTATTATCATCTTTGTATCTGTTTCTCTTCTCTGTGTCAAAAGATCAGCAGCAGAATAAGCTGAGGCACACCTTGACAAGTGACGCTCGGCAGATTGAAGCATTGTCATGGAGGAATGCCTTTAATGGGACCAATCCAGAACATCACGGATCAACATCTGTAGAGAGGCATGAGCTAATACGCCAGTTGGCAGGTTACGTGATGCTGGTGATGTTTTAATTAAAACTCTCCCTCTATTTTGCGCTGTGAGGTTTCAGAGAAATGAGATTCTATCTATGCAATTAAATGGTTTTCTCAATGCATATCCCTCCATGGCCACAGTAGACAATAGAAAAGGTCCAAGCTGGAGGTGGTAGGTTTAAACCTTAGTGAGGCTAAAGCTGAGTCTTTTGTCAACGTATGGAAAATACCTGTTTCATTTTCATAAGTGTCCGACAATACGCGTGAATGCATTGCTCGTATTTTTAAACACATGATAAAACTATTATTTGGAGACGAAAGAAATGAAGTCATCATCATCATCATCATCATCATCATCATCATCATCATCATCATCATCATCATCATCATCATCATCATCATCATCATCTCATCATCATCATCATCATCATCATCATCATCATCATCATCATCATCATCAACATCATCTACCACTTTTGCCGTCAAGCGTCGTGGAGAGGAATAGTTGGCGCTCCAGCGCTCGATGAATGGCACTGAATAGCGTCATGTCGTTTGACTGTACACTACCTTTGATGTCACCAATGTATTTTCTTCTTGCGCATCCTCTTGCACTCGTAATAGATCTCCTTTGAAGTAGGGCTAGTGCTGATTGTTGATGGCGTTGCAGTCTAACGAGATGGCCAAACCATTTTATCTTCTGTCTTTCAATAAATGTGGCACAAGGTGTTGATTCCACTGTCTGTCTCATAACATAATATCTTATTCGGTCTCGGATGGTTATGTTGAAAGTTAAGTTAAAATTGATTTACTTTGGTAAAACGTGCGTCTGTGTTCGAGTTTACGCATATATACGTGTGTGTGTGTGTGTGTGTGTGTGTGTGTGTGTGTGTGTGTGTGTGTGCGTGCGTATGCATGTAGCACCTAGTAGGTCAAATTTTTTCTGTCCTTTCCAACAGTATTGCCGCAAATGCATGGGTTAATGGATAGACAGACGGAGAGACAGTGACATTGTGCCGGCTAAATATAAATATTAAGACAGACGCTCATACAGGTAGACATATCGTTGAAAAGACACAGACAGGCATACACACATTACATATATGTAGATAGATAAATCGGTAGGCAGACAAATCAGGAAGACAGATAGACAGCAGACGGACGGACTGACGGGCTGACGAGCGATCGAATGAATGGATGGCCAGATTGACGGACGGACCGACGGACGGAGAGACAGACAGACAAACGGACGGAGGCACGGACGGGTAGACAAACAGACAGACAGACAGACAGCAGACGGATGGACGGGCGATCGGATGGATGGATGGACAGATTGACGGACAGACCGACGGGCGGAGAGGCAGACAGACAAACAGACAGAGGCACGGACGGACGGACAGACCGACCGACCAACCGACCAACCGACCGACCGACAGACAGACAGACAGACAGACAGACAGACACAAGCAACCTAACCGTACACACACGTATAAAAACGCAGGTTAATATATTATGTAAAGTATATTAACAACATATTTTACAAAATCTTTCAAGCAAGACACATACCTGTGAAAAACGGTTCCTCCCTGTAATTTTTGTATCTAAATTCGTATATCTGTTTACCTATCTATCTATGTTTCCTAGACTCTGCTTCTTTCAACGTATTTCCTTCTTAAATATATGTCATGAATAAACTATTCACTACAAATACGAGCCTCTTGTATTGTATGGCCTGCTAGCAGATGAATCCTTTGCCGTAATCTGTCTGAGAGAAAAATATTAAAAGAAAATAAACATAATATGCAAACACATCAGGAGAAGAACATTTTACACGCAAGACCCTTGATCGTCCCGTAAGGGCCCCCTCCACCGCATTAGAAGGAGCGTTCAGCAACGATCTCACAGAATTCACTGCGCCGTGACAAAAAAAGACTTTAACAGATAGGAGAAAATAAAAGGAAACAGCCCAGCCAACAGTCGAGTTGTACAATTTCAACCGCTAGTCAGCGGTGAAGCTGAAAAGTTGAGGCGAGATTACTTAAGTGTGGCTATAACGTGAAATTGCTTCCCTGATTCAGGTCGTTCGCACCATCGAGTTATATTTCGGTGTTTTTTTCCTGTTAATCACACGTGGATTTCTTGAAGTAGTGTGCAGGAAATTTGTGTTTTCCCTCCTGAAAAGTTAGCGATTTATGTTAACTTTGGGAGTTCCCGTACCATGCTAACATTTTGGATTTTATATCGCAAGCTGAGGTCAACAATTGATCAAAAATTCGGCTAAAAAAGTTCTCAGGAGTTGTGGAAGTCAGGTAAGTGAATTTGTGTTCATCTCGGGATGTCTGCTTGTAGGTGTCACTTCGTGTCTTCTCGTGTGCTACTTTGTTTCATGCAATGCCTTTATTATGTTGATTTAGGTACGATTCTTGCCGTCAGCAAACTGGGAATGAAAAGAGAGTATATGAAAGAAATAAAAAAAAGGGACGCGAAATATTTCGGCCACGTTAAAAGACATGTATAAACCGTACTGGAGGGTAAGACTGAAGGCAAACGACTAAGATCTAGACAACGATACAAGTGGGAGTTAACATCAAAAGGTGGAGATCCATTGTAGCCAACCTTCATTGTGAAGACGGCGCCTGATTGACTAATTGACACTCATATATGTAGGTCGTTCAGAAAGCAATGGCAAACTACTGAACGTAACACTTGCCTAGTACATCAACAGCAGCTAAAAATGCTGGTGGTGACTGCAACGTCCCGTAAGGGATACGCAACAAAATTTTTTATGTAGGTGAGTCGAGGTGGCGAAGTGGCTAACACAATTGCCTGTCAGCAATGCTGTCGTGTATTCGAATTACCATTGAGAGGGATTTTCAAAACCAGTTACGGGCCTTCCAAATCGATCCAGTCTTAAGTGAGTACCAGAAATTGTCCTGGAAAGAAAAAGCAGCCGGCGTACTATTACATTATTAAGTGCCACATGATGACTAATCGTCTCAAGCGACTTCCTGTATCTGCCATGGGGTTATATATCTCCGAAATGTGTCACTATGTTATAACACAACATGTCTGCTACCATATTAACAGCTTTCAAGTCATAACTGTGACACGCCCCTACTCCCCATTTACCGCCATCCACTTTTGTTTGGTCCATACCTACTGTCTGTTTGGCACTGAATCCGTTAAGGACACTGTCCACGGACTCAGGTCGTGATAAAGGGACTGTTACTTTTACATAGAAGCAGAGGAAAGACGTATGAGGATTCTATTTCTATGAGTGTCCATCAATAACGGTAGAATTATTTCTAAAGCTATTTCACAGGCTTCAGAATGTCTCAAACAATTGATGTCTCTAACAATCACACAGATTAATTTCTTAAAAATTGATGTCTCTAATAATCACATTGATTCATTTCCTAACAATTGATGTCTTTAACAATCACATTGATTATTTTCTCAACAATTTATGTCTCTAACAATCACACTGATTCATTTCTCAACAATTAATGTCTCTAACAATCACAATGATTCAGTTCCCAACAGTTGATGTCTCTAACAATCACACTGATTAATTTCCCAACAAATGATGTCTCCAACATTCACATTGATTCATTTTTCAACAACTGATGTCTCCAACAATCACATTGATTCATTTTCCAACAATTGATAATAATTGAAAATAACTTTTAAAAGTATGCATTCCACCACTTCTATACATGATGAAATTTTTCTTTAGAAGACAGCTGACGAGATAAAGTGAAATATGTCGGGGAATAAATTGTGTGCAGTACATTGTTTGTGTCTTTATTGTTCAAATTCACAACGAAAAAAAAAAAAAAGAAACAGTGTTTTGAATTTGAATTTTGAAAGAGATTCAAATTAATGTTACCATTCATGACTCGACATTTACTTCAAAGTGTAGGCTTGGAAAAAACAACACGTGGGTTTTGAACTCCTATACTAAGAGTTTAGGAGCAAAGGTGGCATAGTAGTTAGTTCGCCTGTCTACCAATTCAGTAGTGTTGAATTCCCAGCAGAGACAGGATATTTATATTTCTATAATGTCGATTCTCGGGTCGACCCAGCCTCATAAACATGGGTACCAAACAACTGTCATAGTTTTTTTGGGAAATGAGGAGACAGGTCGACGAGGAAGGTAACTGGAACATACAGCTCATAAACTTTGACCTTGAATATGTGAAGGTCTTTCGCTTCACTTCCAAACGGTAGTAACTGCTGTGGGATTAAGTTAATTGCCTGTCCTTTACAGGACGTCGTTGTGAATCCAAGCTTTTACTGGTTGTTTGTGATTTTGCAGGCAATTTTACGTGCAGTAGTTTGTCACTGCTTTCTGAATGACCGTCGCTCAAACCATTGTGGAAAATCAACGCGATGAGATCTGTTCCTTAATTGTCTGCGGCTGACTTTGAGTCAGACTTTGAGTATGATTTAATTGTGGAACTATCTCATCTCCTGTCATCTCATCTCATCACTCATCTCATCTAATTTCCATCTCATTTCATCTCATCTTGTCCCTCTTGTACATTACGGTGTCGAGGTGAAGCTGAAACATCAACAGAATGCCCGTTAAAAGGCTTCATGTATGGAGATTCCCATGGACTGTTTTTCCCTCTATCCATCGTTTACGTGGCACCCTCTTCTTCTGGTTCCATTGTGGACTGGACACCATTGCTTGTTGTTGTATACTGTCAGCTGATAGCCGAGTTATATGGCGTTTATGTTAATAATTAAAATATTTCCCGGTTAAAAGTTAGTTGCATATCCATTACAGGATGTCGCAGTCAATGCCAGCATTTTTTGTGGCTGTTTGTGATTCCTGTGCAAGTTTACGTTCAGTAGTTAGCCATTGCATTCTGACTGACCGGTACTCAGACCATTGTAGGGAAACCAACGCAAGACGGTCTGCTTCCAAATCGACCGCAGCTGTGATTCTAACGCGGTGTGCGGGATTACGAATCGCCAGCTTCGCCACAGAGCCCATAAAACATTAACTGCATATCCTTTACAGGACGTTGCACTCAACCCAGCATTTTTGTCTAAATTGCGATTTCTTGGTAAGTTTACCTAGAGTAGTTTCCCGGTACTGTCTCCTTTTTGGGTGTTTATATGCAGATGATGTCACGTTCATTCTGCAACAAGCAACTAGGGTAAGTGCTAAGATGCGTTTTTCACCATATAGCTCAAACAAGTTAGTTGCATATTCTCTACAGGACGTAGCAGGTAACCCCAGCATGTTTTGGCTGTTTGTGATTTCTTGGCAAGTTTACTTTCAGTAGTTCGCCGCTGCTTTGTCAACTACCAGCATATATACCAGTGTATGAAAACCAATGCAAAGCGGTCTGTTGTCAACTCGCCCGCAGCCGTGTGTCGGACGCGGTATGCAGTATAACGAATTGCGTCCGTAACCAGTTCGTCACAGAGTTGGCATAACTCAAAACACATTGAGATTTCTTTACTTCTTCCTTCCTAATCAGTTACTGAATTAACTAGTTCCTCCTTGTTACTTGTCATTTCTGTGTTCGGAAGTCGACGTCGATACGAGAGTTTGCTCTTAAGTTTCCGGTGCGTTGATATCTAGGTAGGGGATTCAAATCTTACACCGGCATTAAGTTGGACTTAAAAGTTGCCTTCTCCTTCAGAAGGCAATGGCGGAATACTCAAAATAAATTGCCTAGCAAATGTATCTGGTTGATCACAAGGTCCTCTAAAGGACGTGCAATTAAATAAAAACCAAAAACAGTTTTTACGTTATTTTATACAATTTGTTTTCGAATGTTGTCTTGGGTTTTTTCTGTAAAGGTATCTAGAGGTCGTTGCTGGAGCTACGGAGTTCGTGCAGTGCGACTTTTTCGACAAACCACCGCGAGGAAAGAGACTGAGACTTATGGGATAAAACCTAGTGCAATGAAGTCGATCCTCTCGCTTTTAACCACCCCCTCCCCCACCACAATCACCATTTAAACTCCTCCAGTATGTCATGGTCTTACAGTGCAGGGCCCCTTTTAATACTATAAGGGGTATTTAGGGTTATAGTCAGGACCAGGTTGATATACTGAATGCTCTACGAGAAGTAAGTAGTTTGCGAGATACAAGTGATAACTGTCAATCTACAACCGTGGTCAGACTGCGAGAACAGCAAATTAAAAGAGGTGTGGCCAGACAATAAAACTATGC
>JACEFZ010012072.1:120000-130000 GCA_014155875.1 Cepaea nemoralis
CTTTGGCAAGTCTACGTTCAGTAGTTTGCCATTGCTTTCTGAACGTTAATTGATAAAAGTACCTGTTTTCTGACTCCTTTCTCTTCTGCCTTTTATCCTCTGTGTGGACATAGGTTCTCCAGCAGCGCTGGCCAAGCCTTCCCATCCTTTTGCTAACCCCAGCAGCTTCCTCCGTGTCCTCCCCATTTTATTTATCTCTGTCTTTATTTATATTCTCTCTGTGGCGAAGGGGCTACGACGCAATTCGTAATCCCACACATCACCTTCGAAACACAATTGCGGGCAATTTGGCAGCAAACCGCCTTGTGTTGGTTTAAACACAAATGTATGAGTGCCGGTCGTTTAGAAAGCAAAGGCAAACTGCTGAACGTAAACTTGCTCAGGAATCACAGTCAAAACATAGTTAAGTTGACTGCTACGTCCTGTAAAGGATATGCAACTTACTAACTGTGTTGTTAGGTCTGCCTAAAGTTTCGTTTGCTTTCCGGGTTCCAGAAAAGTAGACAGAAGATATCCGCTAAATAAAGATGTTTAACGGCGATAGGGTAGATGTAATTGCACCATGTATATGCTTCTTTCTGCAGGGCGGCCTGCGGAAAGCGTCATACTAAGCACGAAGTTCATGGCTCCAGCGACGACCACCAGGAGTCTCCGAAAAAATTGCACTTGTGAATGACGGAATCTAGAATCGATCCCACCACCTTCGAAGCTTGAGAAAGACGTGTTAACCACTCCGCCACGAAGAACCCCGCTGATATAACGTTCCAGTACCGGTCTTACCCGCCCCTTGTTGGTCCTGGAGAGGGACATGAGAAGCTCCACCACACAGGCTCCATCAAGATGGTACTGTAATACCTGGTTCGGGGAACAGTCCACACACAAACCCCACTGCGATAGATAGAAACCCTTGTCAGGGCGGAAGCAACCAAAATGCACTCTGATTGGCGCCTTGCGGTCTTCACATACGATAGTTTGTAAAATGGAGTTATACCCTTCATAAGAACGGCTGGCCGAGAGGCTAGAACGCCGGACTCTCATTCGGGAGACCCGGGTTCGATCCCTCTGTAAGGTGTGAGAATTTTTTTCTGTCGGGTGCAAAAAGAAAATTCTAACCTGCACATTTCGCGGACTGCACTAGCCAGGCGGTCCTGATCTCCCAGGCTCAAAGACCCCTCTGCCATACACCGCAAGGTACTATGTTGGCAGTAAATGACAGATTTTTGACCTCCTCATAACACAAAACCTGGGCTGAATTTAGAGACCATGTGTTGCCCATGCAGCATGATCCCTCTCTCGGCCTGCCGAGATTACTCCAGAGGAAAAGTTACACCAATATATCGGGAACAAGAGAAGCTGCAGAAGCTGCCGGGTCATCAAAGCATTACTCTAACTGTCCACCTGTCGGAGATCCATCGTAGACCAGTTGCCGACCAAGGTTTAAGGGCCCCGTCTGCCCTGCCATGACATTTAGTTTTTAGGGTGCATCTCCTCGCACTAGGGTAAGAATTGTACCCTCCCAATTGCACTTCTCTTCCCGAAGCTGTTGGCACAATGTGGGGTGTCAGGTTTGGTGAGCGCCGCCCAACATTCAGCACTAACAGAGAGCAGATCGTATTGTCTACTGTCATACGGTAGCTCAGTCAAATCTGGCTACAAGAGGGGCCCCGGTAGCGTAGTGGTTAGACACCCGGCTGCCGGTCAGGTTGTCATGGGTTGGCTGTGCGTCCGGGCAGATGTGAACTGTTAAAATGAACCTGGGCACCCAAGTCGACCCAGGCTAACATGAGTACTAGAAAATGTCTTGGGAAGTAAACGTGGGCCGGCGTGGTACTGACCATGCCACACACAGAGTGCTGCTGATTGCTCTATACAAATATGCGTCTAACACTATATGTGTGCCACATCGGTAAGCGTGGGCGGTCATGTTTCGTCAAGATCACAGAGTCGTGGATACGTTCAGTGATCTTGTCTCGACCAAACCACGTGATCAAGCTATCCAGGTATTTACTTCTATGCCTCACATATACCTAAAATATTATAGTCAGCCTTCTAATTTCTTGCTTGATATTATCCAGTTTGCTATCCCCACTCATAGTTCTAATATTTCAAGTGCCTTACAAACAACCATCCAAGCAGCCCTTATCGTCATCTCCCAGTAGCATCTCTACCTAGTAATTTGGCAGCATTTGATCTCCTGCAATGTCTGTCCACGCCTTTGTTGTACAGTCTCCTAGCTGTGTCCTGACCAGATCCCGATGTTATCTACTCATCCACATTATTGACGTCCTCCTGCTCTCTAAACTTGGATTCTCCCTTCTTTTATGGTTCTAGATAGATTGCTATCTCATTGATGTGACCAAAGTATCACCTCCCTCTGAAGGACGAGCTGACATGGGTCATCTTTTGGTGGACACAGATTAATTGTTCTGTGTGGTCTCATGGTGGCTTTTAGCTACAATGAGACAAGTATAACTGCCTCCTTCTTTCTTTTCTTCTTTCGCACACTATCTCCAACTGGACCATAAACCCGCAACCAACTAACTTCCAGCCGTCCTATCTTTTGCTATCTCATGCATCTCCGTCCGTGAAACAACAAACTTGTCCCGAAGTAGGGACCTACGATTGGATAGGGTCATCACATTTTGGAGGCCAGATTTTTACTGAGGAATAAGTGGCCGGTTATTTCCTGTGTAGAGGTCAGAATGCCTGAATGGATAAGAGCCCTCGCTCTTAAACTTCCGATCTGCTGACGTCGAGGTAGCGGGTTCAACCCTTACACCGGTCATCGGGACTAAAATGTCGACTTCTCGATTGTGGCTTTGGGACGTAAATTACAAGTACCTCAGAAATTGGAGTGGGTTCGCCTGATGGCGTGGGACACTGGTAATAGGGAAAAGCTTGTCCGTTGATCCGTTGCGAAGGAATTACAGACGCAGTTCGTAATCCCGCAATCTGCGTTCGAAACACAGCTGATGGCGATTTGGCAGCAGACCACCTTGCGTTGGTTTTTATGAAATTGTGTGGGTGCCGGTCGTTCAGAAAGCAATGGCAAACTACTGAACATAAACTTGCCCAGGAATCAAGAACAGCCAAACAATTCGGGGGGTGACTGCTACGTCCTGTAAAGGATATGCAACTAACTTTGTTTTGTCTAGTGCACTAGAAGTAGATGCACATGTATGAACTACGCTTGAGTTCAAAGAGCGAACAATTAAAAATTCCGCAATTAGCGGACGACGAACGCAAGGGTTTAACCATCGTTCGACAGGTTTCATTACATAATCAGCTCCTTATCGACTGCACAAACACGCCCGTCTCTCCGTCACATCACTCAGTGCCTTGCCGGCTGGCGTGGCCGATAATGCCTCTCCACAAATTGCGATCTCTGACTGCATAAATCAATTCTTGTGGTCACTCCCTTCAGTGCCATGACCCACGACTGGCAAGAATCTTCTCACGCGGTCTTCCTCTATCTCTCTTTTCGCACCAAAAAAAAAAAAAAAAATGACTGTTTCTTGTTGATCAGTTGCCTTTGTGACTTAGCTTCGTTTAAGATGTCCTGATTGCTCATTTTGGAGGTCCAATTAATTTTCAGCATTCTTCTATAAAATCAAAACGCTAAGGCTTTCAGGGATTTGTTCACAGTAAGTTAAAACTGGTTCTATGCAACATGCAAGAACTCTTCTTATAACTTTCAAGGACAATGACTTATTGCACAAAACGTTCTTCATTTGATTTCTCCGTCTATAATCCTGAAAATATTCATATCTGTCCCCATTTCTCTTCTCTGGCGTGTTAGACTGTCGCCTGTTTCGTTTGTTCTGTGGATTTCATACAAAATAACTTTCTAGTTGTGCTATTCTTATTTTTCTTAACTGATTCATTGCTGAATGATAATATATAGCAAAATGTGACTTTCCTTTCGGACAGGACGATATATCGCTATACTAGGTTCATCGTTGTTTTTGCTTTATTTCGAGAAATCTTCAAGAATTTGAATGATGTGACAATGCTTTTTTTTTCTTATGTGAATGTAACATGCACAATTGACGAACGAAAGATGAGTGATTGGAAGGGCCGAATGTAAGACGGGCCTGCGTGCCCAATTTGTGACCCTTTGAAAATAAAGTTCGTTCGTTCATTCGTTCGTTCGTTCTTTCGTTCAATGCTCAGTGAATAGACATTATAATACTTATTCATGTGATTGTCTGCCATGTTAGGTCCAAAGCTACTTTTTGTTTTGAATTGAATCAATTTATATACGAATGTCTTCAAGTGAAAACCTTAAATTTGTTTGTTGTGTTTTTGTTTGTGGTGAATATATTCTGAGAAAGTAAAGAACAAATGGAGCATTTTTCGATGTAATCACCATTGCTTCGAGTCATAGCTGCGAAAAACCCCTGCTTCACAATTTCCGCCATCCATTTTTGTTTGGTCCAAACCTACATTTTGTTTGGCTCAGAATCAGTTAAGCTCTGCTGCTGCTGAAAAAGAATGAGCACTTATGAGTAAGCCAAAAGAGCAATAATATCCTCTCCCTCTAACACTTAAACTATCATAACTTCCCTGTTCCTGTGCATTCTCAATTTCCTTGCCTAATGTATAGCCTTACGACCTGTAGATTTAGAACCCATTGGGCGGTGACAGAGGCCACGCCAAGAGTATAAAAACAGCAATGAGGGAAAGATAAACGAAACACGATTACTCGAAAGTAACGTCGGGTGAAGTTAGGGGAGCAAGAAGCCCACAGAAGGAGGAAACTAGACACCAGGGCCCACATTAATTGCAATATTTATCACTCCGCGGCGGAGTATTAATGTAGCACTGTGGTTCTTGAACCGTGGTTTTGGGATGAAGGTTTACCCGGACAACTCAGAACTGTTTGTTTATAAAAATGTTAAAGATTCTAACAAAGAGAGCGATTACAGTTTTATAGGATACAAAGAATACAATGAAGGCATGAGGGTACATGAGGAAGGTTGTAAGACCTCGCTGCAACATAGGAGGGCGGTTTTATTTTTCTGCACATAGGTTCTCGTTCTGTCTATACATCGGGTCCTGCTATACTCCCGTTCTGTCTAAACATCGGTTCTTGCTATACTCCCGTTCTGTTTACCTCGTTCTGTCTATAAATCGGTTCTTACTATACTCCCGTTCTGTCTATCTCATTCTATCTATACATCGGTTCTTGCTATACTCCCGTTCTGTCTATCTCGTTCTGTCTATACATCGGTTCTTGCTACACCCCGCTTCTATCGATGCATCGGTTCTTGCTTCACTCCCGTTCTGTCTGTCTTGTTCTCTCTATACATCGGTTCTTGCTACACTCCCGTTCTGCCTGTACATCGGTTCTTGCTACACTCCCGTATATATTGTTTTGTCTATACATTGGTTCTTACTACACATCCATCCATCATGTGGAATGCCGATAAGCGTGGGCGGTCATGCTTTGCCATCTCACTCGATCACCAGAGTCGTGGATCAGCTCCGTGTTTCTGTCTCGACCATGTGGCCAAGCCATCCAGGTATTTAATTCTTGGTCTTCCCTTTGGTCTCCTCCCTTCGATCTTGCCAGTTGTCACCAAGTTCCCCAATTCATTTCTTCTCATAACATGCCCAAAATTTTTTTACTGTCTGCGTCTTATGTCTCTAATCAGTTTACGATCTTCATTTGTTTTTTTGTAGGACTTATTCACTGGTTTTTCTGTTTGTCCATGGTATTCTTTGCATTTTCCTCAGAAACCATATTTCCACAGCCATCAGATATTTTTCAGCTTGTCTGCTCATTGTCCACGCTTCACATCCATACAAAAGTATAAGTTCTATGTAGCACTTCAACGGTCTTTTTCTCGTTTCAATTGTTAGAATTGTGTCACACCCTGGACATTTTTATTATTGCTGCATTATATGTTGAATTCGATTAAGACACATTCTAGCAGTCAGTATGTTTTTCATCTTGAAAAGGCTACCTTATCCATGGCAATTCTTGTTCTAATCTCTTCAAGGCATCTCCTTGTTCCGAGATAGCTGTACCGATTCACTTGTTTCTTCTTCTGCGTTCATCCGGATTTTTTTTTTTCGGATGTAACTGCGTTGTGCCTGTTTATAGCAGAGCTGCGTTCTTGCGCCGTTAGGCCGACACATCCGACTTCTGCGGGCATTTGTTGACCGGGTTAACCTTCCCGGGGCATTCACTTGTTTAAGAATATGCCCATTTACTTGCATATTACATTGTGGTATTTCTTCCTTCCTAGTGACGACCATAATCTGTGTCTTCTTACAATTCAACTCTAAGATTAGTTCACTGTGTGCAACAACCGCATCTACTAAATTTTGCAGATCCTGCTCATTGTTTGCAATCAAGACTGTATCATCTGCATATCTAATGGTATTGATGTATCGCCCCCCAATGTTGATTCCTTCCATATCTTTTATATTTCTGACAATGTTTTCACTGTACAGGGAAAAAAGATCTGGAGACATTACACATCCCTGTCTCACACCTCTCTTAATAGGCTGATATTGACCTATTTCATTATCAATTCTTATGGCAGCTTGTTGTTTCCAATATGTTTTTTACAAGTTTAATGTCTTTTCCATCAATTTGTAGATCTTCAAGCATCCTTATCATGTCGACATGTTTCACTTTATCGAAAGCCTTTGTGTAGTTAATGAAGAAGATGTGTAGATCTTTGTTTACTTCTATAGAACGTTCAATTACTGTTCTCAGTATGTACACAGCATGTACTGTACCCTTGTCTTCTACAAACCCACATTGATCTTCTATTTCAGGTTGTATTTTCTTCCTAACTCTTTGCATGATAATTCTTAACAAAATCTTCGTTATGTGACTCATTACACTAATTGTTCGATGTTGATCGCATTCCAAGGCTCCTGATTTCTTTGGGATTGCAATAAATACAGAATTACATAATTTATGAGGTATATCTCCAGTATCATATATGGTATTCAGGAGACTGGTTACTTTATCTATTCCGTATTCTTCTAAAGCATTAATCATTTCTGTTGTGATGCTGTCTGAACCGGGGGTCTTGTCAGAGCATTCTGAACCTCCATCTTAAAAATTGACGGTCCTTCATTATTATTTAAATATTATACTGTTCTTCTCTGTTATCATCGTTAAGGTTTTTCACATAATCTCACCATGCATGTAAAATCTGATCTTTTTCTATTATGGTTTTTCCTTCTTTTGTCTTTAGTCAGCCTGCTAATGTATGTGTTCTTTGATTAGTAAGCTCCTGAATTCTTTTGTGCATTAGTTTGTATTTTTACTGTTGTGTTGTTTTTCAATTTCTATGCAATTTTTCTCGAGCCATGCTTCTTTTGCCTCCTTACATAATATTTTGACTTTTCTGTGAACTCTTTATATTTGGCAGGATTATTTGTGTTCTGTCTTCTTGTTTCCATTAGCTGTAAAATTTCTTCAGTCATCCATGTCTGACAACCCACTTTCTTTAATTGTGGAATAGTTTTTTCTGCAGCTAAACTGATTGAATTCTTCAACATTTCCCATTGATCATCCACATCTTGAAATAGGATCTCTAGATCAGACAATATATCAAATTTGTTCTTTATTTCTATGTTAAAATTATCTTATATTTCTTTGTCAGTTTTCAATTTGCACAAACCATATTTAGTGTTTCCGGTTGTATACTTGACTTTCTTTAACTTTACCCTCAATGTGCCTGTAATTAATCGGTGATCGCTGTAACAGTCAGCATTGGGAACTGTTTTTGCGACTGTTAGTGCATTTCGAAACCTTCTGCTAATCAGGATGTAGTCTATCTGGTTTTTAATCCTGCTGTCTGGACTCCTCCATGTCCACAATCTTCTAGGATGCTGTTTAAACCAGGTGTTTCCTACAACCATTTCTTGTTCTTTTGACCATTCTACAAGTCTGTATCTTCTTTCGTTTCGCTCTCCGTGACCATGGTTGCCTACACTGCATCCATCGCCTTGATTTCCCACATTTGCGTTGAAATCACCCATTGTAATATTTATTTCTACTTTTTTTTTTTTTTACATTTCGGACATTGCTACACATCGGCTCTGTGGTATGACAGCGGATGGGCGATCTCTCTTGCGGGCAATACATACATCTAGACATACAGTACATACAGACATACGACATACATACAGACACGACCATCCACACCTACGACCGACACGACCGACCTACAACAGACAGACAACAGACAGACAGACAGACAGACAGACAGACAGACAGACAGACAGACAGACAGACAGACAGACAGACAGACAGACCATACAGGACCGACAGATGCAGACAGACAGACAGACAGGACAGACAGACAGTACAGACAAGACAGACAGACAGTACAGACAACAGACAGACAGACAGACGACAGACAGACAGGACAGACAGACATACCGACAAGACAGACAGACAGGACAGACCGATAGACAGGACAGACAGACAGACAGACAGACAGACAGACAGACAGACAGACAAGACAGACAGACAGACAGACAGACAGACAGGACAGACAGACAGACAGACAGACAGACAGACAGACAGACAGACAGACAGACACGACAGACAGACAGACAGACAGACAGACAGACAGACAGACAGACAGACAGACAGACAGACAGACAGACAGACAGACAGACAGACAGACAGACAGACAGACAGACAGACAGACAGACAGACAGACAGACAGACAGACATACAGACAGACAGACAGACAGACAGACAGACAGACAGACAGACAGACAGACAGACAGACAGACAGACAGACAGACAGACAGACAGACAGACAGACAGACAGACAGACAGACAGACAGACAGACAGACAGACAGACAGACAGACAGACAGACAGACAGACAGACAGACAGACAGACAGACAGACAGACAGACAGACAGACAGACAGACAGACAGACAGACAGACAGACAGACAGACAGACAGACAGACAGACAGACATACAGACAGACAGACAGACAGACAGACAGACAGACAGACAGACAGACAGACAGACAGACAGACAGACAGACAGACAGACAGACAGACAGACAGACAGACAGACAGACAGACAGACAGACAGACAGACAGACAGACAGACAGACAGACAGACAGACAGACAGACAGACAGACAGACAGACAGACAGACAGACAGACAGACAGACAGACAGACAGACAGACAGACAGACAGACAGACAGACAGACAGACAGACATACAGACAGACATACAGACAGACAGACAGACAGACAGACAGACAGACAGACAGACAGACAGACAGACAGACAGACAGACAGACAGACAGACAGACAGACAGACAGACAGACAGACAGACAGACAGACAGACAGACAGACAGACAGACATGACAGACAGACAGACAGACAGACAGACAGACAGACAGACAGACAGACAGACAGACAGACAGACAGACAGACAGACAGACAGACAGACAGACATACAGACAGACAGACAGACAGACAGACAGACAGACAGACAGACAGACAGACAGACAGACAGACAGACAGACAGACAGACAGACAGACAGACAGACAGACAGACAGACAGACAGACAGACAGACAGACAGACAGACAGACAGACAGACAGACAGACAGACAGACAGACAGACAGACAGACAGACAGACAGACAGACAGACAGACAGACAGACAGACAGACAGACAGACAGACAGACAGACAGACAGACAGACAGACAGACAGACAGACAGACAGACAGACAGACAGACAGACAGACAGACAGACAGACAGACAGACAGACAGACAGACAGACAGACAGACAGACAGACAGACAGACAGACAGACAGACAGACAGACAGACAGACAGACAGACAGACAGACAGACAGACAGACAGACAGACAGACAGACAGACAGACAGACAGACAGACAGACAGACAGACAGACAGACAGACAGACAGACAGACAGACAGACAGACAGACAGACAGACAGACAGACAGACAGACAGACAGACAGACAGAC
>JACEFZ010012072.1:135000-240000 GCA_014155875.1 Cepaea nemoralis
GGGGGGGGATGAGTGTATGTACTAGTGTGCGTGTTGTAGGTTTATTAATTAAAATAAACCATATGCTACATATTAAGTTTGAGCTACAGTATGACAGTAGACGGTACTACCTGCTTTATGTTAGCGCCGAATGTTGTGCGGCGCTCACCAAACACGACACCCCACATAGTGCCAACGGCTTCCGGTTGAGAAGCGCAATTGGGAGGGTACAATCCTTACCCTGGTGCGAGGAAATGAAAACTAAAGACTTAGGGAGAGAACTGAACATATTCCCGCGAACAAGAGGTAAGAAAAATTCTCGGATTGGATACATTAATAAAGTCTGTTAATTGTGTAACTAGGCAATCTGAGAATGGAGGTGGAGGCGGTTACCGCTGCTTACCGCTGTTTGGAGAACAAACTGTATACGGATGTCGTGATTGTAACTGATTCACAAAGCATGCTGACGAAGGTGAAGAATGACATGCTTCGTGCAGAATGGCATGCAACGATTCAGAGGTCGTGGCTTGTGAGTATTCGCTGGATCTTTTCTTCAAGACACTCTAGTGCGGTAGGCAATGAACAAGCAGACAGATTGGCTGGTGCCGCATCATTGAGGGGTGATTTCGTTGCATGATAAGGCGGGTGTGGTGAAGGCCCTCTGGGAGCGCGTGAACAACGCAGAAGAACAGATAGATAGACTATCATGGTCTGGAGAGTAATGCGGCAGCAAGGGGTGGTCAGAGGATCTGGTAGACAGTCGTCACTCAGTGATAGAGCAAGACGGACACATAATCAGATTGTATCGGGCACAATTAGTACTGGATCTCTTCGCTAGCTGTTGAAAACGAGGACTGAGCTCAAATGGGAATGCCCCGATTGCAATGACGTCGGTTCTTAACTCAAATCAACTCAATTAGAAAATCACGTTTCAGGAACACACACGAAAAAAGAATTAGAGGCAGAGACGAATAATATAAAGAGCTACACGTGACAGCAAAAGATAGGACGGCTTAAGAATATCTGCTTGACGGCCAATGCTCCAACGGGGTAGAAAGAGCCGAAGTATGGCACGTGGCTTAGTACATATGTTTAAAAAAAAAAACCGCCCGCGGCCTCACGAATTCATTTCTTCATTTCATCTGCCTTCACTTCATTTCATGTCCCGATATACTAGTATAGAGTCACATTCCTGTGATGTTTCCTTCTCCATTGTGCAAGCCATGTAGCGTGTCAACAAAGATGTGTCCTGGCACAAGAGGTGTGTTGCTAGGTGTAGCGACAGACATTCGTAGCCACTCAGACAAATGTGTCAGTATTCACCCGGGAATTCTCGCGACAATCGACTCTCGTTACAGCGCGTTACAGTGCAGGGTGGCCCATGCCAGCTTGGAGTGTGAATAGGGAAGATGAAGGTTTCGGGCTCGGGTACCAGTTGTATGAAAGCTGTATGTTCGAATCCTCTTTATGGGGGGGGGGGGGTATTTTTAGGGATTACAGTGCCCACTTCAGGCTCTCATGTTACTGAGTTCGAATCCCAGCTTAGAGTGGAGTATTGTACACAAATCGTTGGTTTCTAAAATAACACGTCCCATTGATACATCTGAAGTCGGAGAGGAAAAGCTAATCCACACGCAAAATGCGGTCCATCACTACTACAAATAGTGTGTAAGGATTACTCTTGAGTTCAAAGCAAGCGAGAGCAAAAAAAACGTCCCCTTGATTTATGGATAGTGACAGCGGATACCTTAACTTCTCGGGTAAGGACGAAAAAACTGGAGGCTCAGGGGGAAAGTGTACACGTAATCAAATCCGCGGTAGTCAAGACTAGTAGGGCAGGCTGCACATTCTACTACAGACATTTAAACAGATGTAGTGCCAAACAACATTTAGGTTTGGACCAAACAAAAATGGATGGTGGAAAATAGAAAGTTGGGGTATGTCACAGTTTTGACCTACAAGTTGTTAATAAAATGGCTGCTCGCTTCTGTAATTTATCTCCTTTGATAGCGACGAGGGCAGATTGCAAAATCATATTAATGAGATGAGTTAAACATGCAGCAGATACAATATGAATGTAAATACAGCCAACACTGAAGTAATGCAAATTAGTAGTAGATCTTCTGGTCCCCTATGTATACCGATAAATAGAACATCTCTAAAACAAGTAAAGAATTCAAATACCTTGAAAGTATGATCACAGAAGATGGCAGAATAGACAGAGAAATCGAAAACAGATATCATTAGCAAGTGTCCTTATACAGTCAAACTTCGGTTTTCGTTGCCTTCGGTTTTCGTCGGTTTTGGTTTTCGTCGATTCCCCCCACGAAAAGCGTGTCTCGGTTTTCGTCGAATGCCTCTGATTTCGTCGGTGTGCCCTCATGACCTCGCTGCTAATTTTGCGTTCTTCTGCTAAGTTTGGCGTTGTTTTTCGTTGTGTGAGCATCACTTGCTAATAATAAAATACGAGATCGGCATTAAGATTGCTGAACTCAGCCGCATGTACGAGAAGTCGTCATCCACAATAAGTTTCATTGTGGCGAAAATGGAGGGAATAAAGGAGGCTAATGTAGCGAAAGACATGAATGTGCTAACGAAACAGAGATCGCAAACAATTGAAGATGTCGAACAGTTAAAATTACTTTAGATAAATCAAAACCAGTTAGGTGGCGATTCTGTTTGGAGGTAATCATATGTGGGGGAAAAAACAGACTGTTGTATGCTGATCTCATTAAGAAAGTGTTTAGTACGAGTACTAGTGTACTTAGTGATTTTAAGGCCAGCAGAGGATGACTTGAAAAATTCAAGAGGTGCACTGTCATACACAGTGTTACTAGGCACGGAGAAGGTGCGAGTTCGGATAAGTCTAGGGCAGGAAAAATAGTATTAAATACTATATTTATTCTATATAAAATGTATTTTTTGTATGCATTTTGGAGTTTCTAGAACGAATTGATTCGATTTACATTGATTCATACGGAAATAATTGCCTCGGGTTTCGTCGGTTTCCGATTTCGCCGATTGTTTTCGGACGAATTATCACCGAAATCCGAGGTTTGACTATATATCAACTATCACACATACTGGAACATCCAAATAAACTAATGTCTGCAAAACGATAGATAATAAATAGCATATTCAAAAAGTCGCTTAAAAGCGAAAAAATAGCATATTCACAACAACCCTACGCTACCAATGTAATACCTGGGCATGATTCAAATCACGTAGGATTGACGCCTTGTGCCACATATATTGAAAGACAGAAGATCAAATGGTTTGGCCATGACATTAGAATACAACACCATCAACTACCAGCAATGGTCCTACACCAAAGATCTACTATGAGAGCAAGAGGACGCCCGAGAAGAAAATGGATTAACGATATCAACGACGTACAATCACACGAAATGGCACTATCCAGTGCCATACATTGAGTGCTGGAACAACAATTATTCCTCCCCATGACGCTTGACAGCAAAGGTGGAAGATGATGATGATGGGATGATGATGATGATGAGATGATGATGATGTGATGATGATGATGATGATGATGATGATGATGATGATGATGATAGTGCTCTACGTTTGTGTATTCTGGTCTGTATGACAGTACACGAGGCTTTTCTCTATGATGCATATTTTATTACTAAGGATTTTCTCAAGGATGCATATTTTACTATTAAGGCATCTTTTTATTATGTATATGTTATTACTAAGGCTACTACTCTATGTATGATGAATATTTTACATCTCAGACTTCTCTCTAGCATGTATAGTTTACTACCAAGGCCTCTCTCTATGATGCACATTTGACTAATAAGACTTCTCTCTAGGATGCATGCTTTACTACTAAGGCTTCTTTCTGGGATGTATATTTTACTACTAAGGCTTTTCTCTATTATGCATATTTTATTACTAAGGCTTCTCTCTGGGATGTATATTTTAATACTAACTTCACTCTAGGATGCATATAGTACTATTAAGACTTCACTCTAGGATGCATATATTACTACAAAGGCTTCACTCTAGGATGCAAATTATACTATTAGTCTTCTCTCTAGGATGCATATTTTACTACTAAGGCTTCTCTCTAGGATGTATATCTTAATACTAAGGCTTCACTCTGGGATACATGTTTTACTATATTATATTATAATATTATTATATTTTAATACTAAGGCTTCTTTCTGGGATGCATAGTTCACTACTAAGACTTTTCTCTATGATGCATATTTTACTACTAAGACCTTTCTCTAGGATGCATATTTTACTATTAGTCTTCTCTCTAGGATGCATATTTTACTACTAAGGCTTCTTTCTGGGATGCATATTTTACAACTAAGGCTTTTCTATATGATGCATATTTTACTACTAAGGCTTCTTTCTGGGATGCACATTTTACTACTAAGGGATCTCTCTAGGATGCATGGTTTACTATTAAGGCCTCTCTTTATTATGCATATTATACTAATAAGGCTTCTCTCTAGGATGCATATTTTACTACTAAGACCTCTCTCTAAGATGCCTATTTTCCTACTAAGGCTTCTTTTTAAGATGCCTATTTTACTACTAAGGCTTCTCTCCAGGATGCATATTTTACTACTAAGGCTTCTCTCTATGATGTATATTTCACTACTAAGGCTTCTCTCTATGATGTATATTTCACTACTAAGGCTTCTCTCTATGATGTATATTTCACTACTAAGGCTTCTCTCCAGGATGCATATTTGATTAATAAGGCTTCTCTCTATGATGTATCTGTTACTACTATGGCTTCTCTCTTCTCTGTATGGTGCATATTCTACTAAGGCTTGTCTCTAGGATGCATATTTGACAACTAAGGCTTCTCTCTATGATGTATCTACTATGGCTTGTCTCTAGGATGCATATTTTACTACTAAGGCTTCTCTCTATGGTGCATATTCTACTAAGGCTTGTCTCTAGGATGCATATTTTATTATTAAGGATGCATGCTTTACTACTGAGTAATCTCTCTATGATGCATATTATACGATTAAGGCTTCTCTCAAGAATGCATATTGTGTGTGTGGGTGGGTGGGGGGGGGGGGGTTGATGAAGGTCCATTCTGTCACTTGTAATTGTGTTACTTAAAAGCTCAATACAAGCTGAAATACCAAATGATTAATACATTAAAGTTAGGATATACTAATGCATGTAACTGAAATTTATAAAATAATAATAGCAAAACATTTCTTGCAAGAGTGTCTATAATATGCTGAACAGATACAACTCTTTTTGCCTACACTCTCTCCACTTGAAGACAAACTCGATGGAGATATCAACAAGCTCAATTCGACTACTGCATTCTTCGGGTATATTTATGTGGACGTTCAAAGGTGCACACAAAATAAGAAAATCAATAGAAGGAAACCCCTTTCGCGAATGTTAAGGCTTCCTTATCTTCTTTATACATTTGAAGGTGGATCAAAATGGATCAAGACTCTCAGGTTTCTTTCTCCGGTGTGCACCCGAACCCTGCATTTCAGCTTCGAGACATATGATCACTGCTGACTGCACTCGTCTCTCAAATTCGCCATCCTGCCCTCAGGGTGGCGAACGTCATGCATCCGGATCAGCGTGATCCTCTTCCGTCTCACAGCACCTTTAACCTGTCTGGGAGATAAGCGTCTTTCTCCACGGCATGTATCTGTCGACACCAATAGCTGGGAGATGGTCAACTTCTTTCTCCGCGGCATGTGCCTTTCGCCACAAATAGGTGGGAGATGGTCACCTTCTTTCTCAACGACATGTATCTGTCGCTACCAATAGTTGGGAGATGTCAACTTTTTTTCTCTACGGCATGTGACTGTTGCCATGAATAGCTGGGAGATGGTCAGTTTCTTTCACCGTGGCATGTATCTATTGCTACCGATAGCTGGGAAATGGTCAACTTCTTTCTTCACGGCATGTAACTGTCGCAACCAATAAATGGGAGTTGATCAACTTCTTTCTCCACGGCATGTAACTGTCGCCACCAATAGCTGGGAGATGGTCAGCTTCCCTCTCCATGGCATGTGTCTGTCGCCACCAATAGTTGGGAGATGGTCATCTGCTTTCTCCACGGCATGTAACTGTCGCCACCAAGAGCTGAGAGACAGTCAACTTTCTCCGCGATATGTATCTGTCGCCCCAATAGCTGGGTGGGTGGGGTGATCAACTTCTTTCTCCACAGCATGTATCTGTCGCCACCAATAGCTGGGAGGTGGTCAACTTTTTTCTCCACAGTATATATCTATCGCCACCAATAACTGGAAGATGGTCAACTTCTTTCTCCACTGTATGCATCTGTCGTCACCAGTAGCTGGGAGATGGTCAACTTCTTTCTCAACTGTATGCATCTGTCGTCACCAATAGCTTTGAGATTGTCAACTTCTTTCTCCACGACATATATTTGTCATCATCAATACATCAATAGCTGGGAGATGGTCAGTTTCTTTCTGCATGGCATGTATTTATCGCCACCAATACTACAGTGAACATCCATGCCAACATGTCGTCGTCGTCGCACCCAGTCCACAGCTGAAGGAGCCTCAGTTAACTACTCGCCCAAGAGAAGCCAGCTCTGCCTCTAGACTATTTCCATTGTTTTTGCGAATTGGTCCTTTCATCCCACGTTCTTATTTCTGATGCGGAAAACAACCTCTGCATGGCGATACCTCTGCCTTCAGCCTTCAGCTACTACTGTCGATGCTTGGCTGCAGGTAGTGGGACTTCGAACAAAATGTCTCTGTCCTGTGCCCACTGTATTGAGAGGTGTTCTCCACTCCCCAGTGTCCGCGACTCACGTGCACCGGTCCTGCTTGACCTGACTAGATAATCTGGCTGGCACCAGACAGAAAAGGATGTTTTCAATTTTCATTGTGTTGTTTGAGTCTGGCTAGACTGCATTCTGAAGGCAGAGCTGGAGGTAATATTACGGCGTCAGTTTGTTCCATTGTTCATTTCGGTTGTTCCATAACTATTATGAGAATTTCTCCTCAGCCTTGTTCAGTCATTTCAGCTCCCGAGATTTCAGATTCAGCTATTGTTTGAGCCATAGTTTCTTAATACGTGAGGGCTTCAAATGAAAACCTTAAACGATTTTTGTGGGTTTATATATATATATATATATATAATAATATATATATATATATATATATATATATATATATATATATATATATATATATATATATATATATATATAAAGAACTATTGTATCCTGTTTTTATGTAGTTGCCACTGCGTTCAATGCATGAACTCCAGCGCCGATACAGTGCTTGGATTCCTGTAGGAGAAAAAAAATTATCTTTTTGACTAATCGGTGCTCTGACCCGGTTATGAGCAATCTGTCACAGTAGTCACGTCGTATTGAAACTTCCCACACCACTCATACACTTGCTGGACTGATAGGCATGCATCACCATACTAGACCTTCATTCACCGATGAATTTCTATAGGTCTCACACCTTCACTGATCAAAAAACGGATAACAGAACGTTGCTTTTAAACTGTCGTATGACGTCACCGCGTTCGTCTGCCCGTGATGTCACGTCTTTAACACTTTTGACATCGTTAACAACAATATTGACAGGTTACGAGACAGTGGCTTGGTTATTGTAGTTTATATCACACTTTCAAGGACAGGTTACGAGACAGTGGCTTGGTTATTGTAGTTTATATCACACTTTCAAGGACAGGTTACGAGACAGTGGCTTGGTTATTGTAGTTTATATCACACTTTCAATATTGACAGGTTACGAGACAGTGGCTTGGTTATTGTAGTTTATATCACACTTTCAATATTGACAGGTTACGAGACAGTGGCTTGGTTATTGTAGTTTATATCACACTTTCAATATTGACAGGTTACGAGACAGTGGCTTGGTTATTGTAGTTTATATCACACTTTCAATATTGACAGATTACGAGACAGTGGCTTGATTATTGTAGTTTATATCACACTTTCAAGGACAGGTTACGAGACAGTGGCTTGGTTATTGCAGTTTATATCACACTTTCAATATTGACAGGTTACGAGACAGTGGCTTGGTTATTGTAGTTTATATCACACTTTCAAGGACAGGTTACGAGACAGTGGCTTGGTTATTGTAGTTTATATCACACTTTCAATATTGACAGGTTACGAGACAGTGGCTTGGTTATTGTAGTTTATATCACACTTTCAAGGACAGGTTACGAGACAGTGGCTTGGTTATTGTAGTTTATATCACACTTTCAATATTGACAGGTTACGAGACAGTGGCTTGGTTATTGTAGTTTATATCACACTTTCAAGGACAGGTTACGAGACAGTGGCTTGGTTATTGTAGTTTATATCACACTTTCAATATTGACAGGTTACGAGACAGTGGCTTGGTTATTGTAGTTTATATCACACTTTCAAGGACAGGTTACGAGACAGTGGCGTGGTTATTGTAGTTTATATCACACTTTCAATATTACCAGGTTACGAGACAGTGGCTTGGTTATTGTAGTTTATATCACACTTTCAAGGTTTTTATTTAAAGGGCCATTGTGCATCGTATTCAGAGTTGGAAACCGGACCTCTTGCTCCTACTCACCGACAGATTGTCTGACTGTACCATCATCTTGTCATTGGTGACCTGAGAGCACAGACACTGTGGGACACATCCGACGAACTCCTAAAGAAGACTAGATTCATGGAGGAAACTCATCTTTGTTTTGTTTAGACTACAGAACATTGAAAGCTTGTACTAAAGAAGAAGAAGAAGAAGAAGAACAAGGAGGAGGAGGAGGAGGAGGAGGAGAATGAGATGGATGAGGAGGAGGAGACGAGGATTAGGAGGAGAAGGAGAAGAATTGGAAAGAGAAGGATGATGATGATAATAATAATAATAATAATAATAATAATAATAATAATAATAATAATAATAATAATAATAATAAGAAGAAGAAGAAGAAGAAGAAGAAGAGCAACAAGAACAAAAACACGAACAAGAAGAACAAGACGTTAGTCATTAGTCGTGGTTCCAACTTCACGGCAACGGGTCGTATCCATTATGCTCCGTTCCTGTGCCAGTGAATATCACATAAAATACTTCTCACTGCCCCATGGGAAAAGTGGAACAGACAGGTGTCTCGACACACCAACAGCCCGCACAACTACACTGTGCACAATGCCGTCACCAGAATGCCAACACAAAAGTCCTCCACGAAAAATACATTTCATCATCGATGGAAGCTGCAGTCACAAGAAAACCAGCAGCCACACATTACTACATAAGGCAATCCAATCAGTTCTGCGACAAAGCCGGCCGCCATTATTCCGAGCATGCATTTCACGCTACAGACAACCGCGGACAGATGTAAAAGCATTTCAGAAGAAATTCACAGTTCACAGTTACCCTCCACGTACTCAACTCAGTAGCAAGGCGACGGAACCATACACTCTCAGTCCAACATGAGAAAAATGCAAATGCAAACGGTAGCCACAAGCATAAACACTCCCTTGACCGTTTAAATTCCTAACCTCCATGTTGGGGACCGGAAGTCCAGAAGAACAGAACAAGAACAAGAAGAACAACAAGAACATGAAGAAATCACACACACACACACACACACACACACACACACACACACACACACACACACACACACACACACACACACACACACACACATAGAAAGACAGATATACGCCTAGATGGATAGATAGGAAAATGGAAAATGCATGGATAAACAGACGAACGGATGTATGGAAGGATGGAATGGCGAACCAATGGATGGAGGATTTTTGGGTGAACATATATATATTTGGCCTTTGATGACGTTTTAACCAACAGAAAAATATTAAATCTGAGAAGTAATGTACTTCCTACAAAGGAGAATCTCGTCAATGAAACTTTTCGTGTGAAAGTTTAATCTACTTAAGAGATTCTGAAAGTGATAAAAACAAGATGGTTTCCGAAATCTGTCAGGATTGGGGTCGCCAGTTTGTGTGATATTTTATGGTCTTCTCTGGTTCTGTCTTATTGGCTTAGCTTCTTGTTTGTCAACGGTATCAATCAGTTATCAACTTAGTGTCATTTGCAAATGATATTTCCTTACAAGAAAATTTATAGAATTTTCAGGGTTTTTTTTTTTTTTGGTTGCATCCTGTTGCAGTCAACATCAGCAGTTTTAAGCTGCTGTTGATGTACTAGGCAAGATTACGCTTAGTAGTTTGCCATTGCTTTCTGAGCGACCGGCTCACATACCCCGTAAGTTATCAAAGCGGCGAGAACCGCTACCGATTCTGGCGCAGGCTACGTTACTCACGAGAATATAAAGGATTACGGAGAAAGACGTTAACACCTTGCCCAGGGAAACCGGCTTATCAGGTTATCCAGTGTAATTCACTAACAAGTATGATGTTTTTTTTTTCCAGTGCCATTCTGTTACCAGTCCAGTTTATTTCTGCAATGTAATTGTGCTATTAGTCCAGTTCCTTTCTGCAGTGTAATTGTGTTATATCAATTTCCTTTGTGACATGTATTTTTATTAGTCCAGTTTCTTTCTGCAATGTAATTGTGTTATTAGTCCAGTTTCTTTCTGCAAATGTAATTGTGTTATTAGTCCAGTTTCTTTCTGTAGTGTAATTGTGTTATTAGTCCAGTTCTTTTCTGCAGTATAATTGTGCTATATCAAGTTCCTTTGTGAAATGTAATTTTTTAATTAGTCCAGTTTCTTTCTGCGGGGTGATTGTGTTATTAGTTCAGTTTCTATCTACAGCGTAATTGTGACATTAGTCATTTTCTTTCTGCCGTGTAATTTTGTTGTCAGTCTAGTGATTTTCTTAAGCGTAATTTTATTACGACTCCCGTGATTTTCTTCCGCGTAATTCTGCCACCAGTCCAGTCGTTCTATCGTGTATTTCTCTTACCAGTTTAGTTTCTTTATGCAATGTAATTCTTTCAGCAGTCCAGTGTTTTATCCAGGGTAAATCTAGTCTCCCTGGCCTAGGGTTTAACGTCTTTCTCCGTAATCCCGTATATTCTCGTGAGTAACGTTACCTGCGAGAGAATCGGTAGCGGTTCTCGCCGCGTTGGTAACTTAGGGGTATGTGAGCCGGTCACTCAGAAAGCAATGGCAAACTACTGAGCGTAATCTTGTCTAGTACATCAACAGCAGCTGAAAAATGCGGATGTTGACTGCAACGTCCTGGGGGGGGGGGGGGGGGGGATATCAAAAACAAAAAAAATCTGTTACCAGTCTATTGTCTTTCTTCTGCGTCATAGTCTTTTACCAATTCCTATTTTATCCAGGACAGGTCAGTGATTCTTTCAGGGGAAAATCTGTTAACAGTCTAGTGTCTTTCGTCTATGTCATTCTTTTCTCAGATCAGTGCCTTTCTCCGGTGTAATTCTGTTTTGTTTTCATTGCCACATCCATACCTTTTCTGAACTGAGGATTATAGTCATTTACCCAGGCAATCGCCGCAATATCTACAGAATAGAATACCAAAAAGAAAAAAAAAACACGATCTTTCCCGAGGATCGATTACAGTCCAACAATGTGTGAGGCCGCCCGTCAACCTCTTCTCATTTGTTTACAGCTATCACTTCCTTGCCGTTTGTTTTCTTCCCTGCTTGCAATCTTCTCAACAGTCTTCTCAACAATCTTCTCAACAATCTATCAACAATCTTTTCAACAATATTTTCAACAATCTTCTAAACCTTCTCAACAATCTTCTTAACAGTCTTCTCAACAAACTTCTCAACAATATTCTAAACAATCTTCTCAACAATATTCTCAACAATCGTCTCAACATTCTTCTCAGCAATATTCTCAACAATTTTCTAAACATTATTCTCAACATTCTTCTGAACAGTATTCTCAGCATCTTCTGAACAATCTTTTCAATAATCTTTTCAACAATCTTGTCAACATTCTTCTCAACAATATTCTCGACGATCTTCTCAACGGTCTTCCTAGCAATCTTCTCAACATTCTTTTCAACATTCTTCTAAAAAATCTTCTCAACAATATTCTCAACAATCTTCTCAACATTGTTGTCAACAATCTTCTCAAAAATCTTCTCAACAATATTCTCAACAATCTTTTCAATAATCTTCTAAATCTTCTGACTTCACCCATCTTCACCCATCCAATTAACTGAATAAACTAACTAATACACCCACCCACCATCCCACCCATCTAGCGGAATAAACTGACTGACCCACCAACCTAAGTAACCGAATAAACTGATTCACCCGCCCACCCAACCAACGGAATAAACTGACTGGCATACCCACCCACCAACCTACCCATCTAACTGAATAAATTTACTGACACACCCACCCACCAACCCACCAACTATCAACTAACCAACAACTAACTGACTATCGCCAAAAGACCCTAAACTCAATGTTCAGAGGAACAGATGCTATTTATAGACCTAGTCTGTCTAGGTACGAGTCATCAAGCACGTTCGGTGTCGTCATATCCACCCAAATTCCCGCTTGACATACCCTCTTACCACCAGTCGTGTATTAATCGTGTAATCATGCGTTCATTAATTACCCATGGTTGATCTGTAATGAACCGACTCCCAACCTTTCACCCCGGAAGCAGTTAACCCATAAGCGCAACAGGAAACGATGGCCATGAACTCTGCCTTACTTTGTGAATACAAATTTTCTGCCTGGATGTATTCACGACAGGGAATTTCTGAATGGATAAGATTTAATCCTTTCGCCTTACCCCAGCCCTCCAAGGCTGTAGCTGAATCTGTACATTACAAAACAGGGCAGGATAAAAGCTGTGTTTAGGGACTATTGTTGTCCCAAAGCAAAAATACGGCCGCCATTTTGACGCTGGGGGATTTTGAACATTTTGAAATCGCTGATTCTCTCTCCCCCCTTTTTCCTCGCACATTCTCACTGAAATGGGATAATGCTGTTGAATGCTTTTTTTTCCCTTCTTTTTTCAAGGGTCTTTTCGGCTAGCGTGGGTGATCATGTCGCTCTTCATCCATTGCCGCCTAGGGGCATTTATCAATGAATGCAGTAGTGTCTTTTCTGTGACATTGTACAAAATTGTTCTGTGTGTTTTTATCTCTTTTCTGTGTTGTTATGTGTATCTTTTTCTATTAGCTCACCCCCACCCGACTCAGCGAACCAAATGTTTTTGATTATTTTTCGTGCACTAATCAACGTGTTATGTGATTGGTTATTCTTCGTGTGTACTAACCAACACGTTATCTATGATTGGCTGTTCCTCATGTGAACTAATCAACATGTTACATATGTTTGTCTATTGTGTATCAATCAACATGTCTTATGTGATTGGCTGTTCTCTATGTGTACTACGCAACGTGGTATGTGAGATTTGCTAACTAACTCTTTACAGGACGTCGCAGTCCATCCCTGAATTTTTTGGCTGTTGGTGATTTCTTGGCAACATTACGCTCAGTCAACAAGTGACAATTACAACATTCTGACAAGTGCAACATTCTGACTAGCACAAGATTGTGTAATCAGTGGTCTCATGTGTGCATTGGATTGAGTTATATTGATAATGAAATATAGGGTTTAGTTTTAATGACTGTGCAGTGTTTAAAATATTGTCAGTCCAAGTTTTGTATTCACCCTCTGTAAAGTTCATGCAACATAACTGGTGAATACAAAACTTGGACAGGTACTATGTTCAAACACTGCACAGTCATGAAAAATACAATCTGTACACATAGCATATGGAGAAAACAGCAATAGATAAATATTAGAGTGCCCTAGCCCTTAAACTTATGGTGCGCTGATGATGTGTTTGGGGGTTCATCCCCTGCACCAGTAAGTTGGACTTAAACGTTGACTTCTCGTTCAGAAAGCAGTGGCAAACTACTGAACGTAAAGTTTCCTATAAATTCAACCAGCCAGCCAAACAATCAACCAACCAATTAACCAAGCAATCAGGCAACTCAACATCCAATCAACCAACAAATCAACTAACCAGATAGCCAACTAATCAGTCAAGCTAACCAATCAACCAACAAATACACCAAGAAACCAATCAACCAACCAAACAACTCAACATCCAATAAAGACATTAACCAATCAATAAACTAGACTATTCACCCAGCCACTCACCCACCCACCAACTAACAACAAACCAAGCAACCATCCAATCAACCAAGCAACCAAACAACTCAACATCCAACCAACCAACCCACTCACCCACCCAACACGCCAGAAACAGCTCACCGTGTACAACAACGTAAGAAAATAAAGTCATGACATCAGCAGCATTACATTAACAAAATGCTTATACCGTATTCATTTACTGTTTCATTCGTTCATTCATTCAGTAGCATGTCCTTTGCAGAACCTCGCTCCCATAATAACCTTTCTAAAAACTTCTCGATCATAAGCAAGATGTCCCGCTTCTGCTTATCTGGGGATCATCCTCAACATCCTGCACCCATCTTCTCTTCGGTCCACCTCTTACTCTCTTCCCAGGCATGTGACCCTCCATGTTCTCTCCGTACTTTCATGACATTTCAAGTGACCAAAATATTTAAATTTTCTTTGTTTAATCGTCTTTAATAGCCAACACTTTTCAACATTCAGCACTTCAAGTATGGATGCATTTGTTCTATCCATTCATCCATCATGTGCCATGCCGGTAAGCGTGGGCGGTCATGTTCTGCCATCTCACTCGATCACCAGAGTCGTGGATCAGCTCCGTGTTTCTGTCTCGACCATGCCACAAGGCCAAGCCATCCAGGTATTTGCTTCTAGGTCTTCCCCTTGGTCTGTTCCCCTCGATCTTACCAGTTTTCACCAAGTTCTCCAAATCATTTCTTCTCATTACATGCCCAAAAAATTGTGACTGTCTACGTCTAATGTCTCTCATCAGTTTACGATCTTCATTTGTTTCTTGAAGGACTTGTTCATTAGTCTTTCTGGCTGTCCGTGGTATTCTTTGCATTTTCCTCAGAAACCACATTTCTACAGCCATCAGATGTTTTTCAGCCTGGCTGCTCATTGTCCAAGCTTCACATCCATATAAAAGTACAGCATCTCAACACTCTTTTTCTCGTTTCAGTTGACATCTTTTTATTGGTCAGTATGTTTTTCATCTTGCTAAAGGCTACTTTTGCCATGGCGATTCTTGTTCTAATCTCTTCAAGGCATCTTCCATCAGATGTTATTACTGTTCCGAGATAATTGTACCTATTCACTTGTTGAAGAATATTCACATTTACTTGTATATTACATTGTGGTATTTCGTTTTTCCTAGTGACTACCATAATCTGTGTCTTTTTACAATTTAATTCTAACCCTAGTTGTTCACTGTGTGTAACAACCGCATCTACTAAATTTTGCAGGTTCCCCAATGTTGATTACTTCCATATCTTCAATATTTCTGAAAATACTTTCACTTTACAGGGAAAACAGATCTGGAGACATTACACATCCCTGTCTCACACCTCTCTTAATAGGCTGATATTGGCTTGGCCTACTTCATTATCAACTCTTATGGCAGCTTGTTGTTTCCAATATATGTTTTTTACACGTCTAAGATCTTTCCCATCAATTTATAGATCTTCAAGCATCCTTATCATGTTGACATGTCTCACTTTATCAAAAGCCTTTGTGTAGTCAATAAAGCAAAGGTGTAGATCTTTGTTTACTTCTATAGAACGTTCGATTACTGTTCTCAGTATATACAGAACATTTACTGTACCCTTGCCTTCTACAAACCCACATTGTTCTTCTCCTATTTCAGGTTGTATTTTCCTCCTAACTCTTTGCATGATAATTCTTAGCAAAATCTTCGTGATGTGATTCATTATACTAATTGTTCGATGTTGATCACATTCCAAGGTTCTTGATTTCTTTGGGATTGCAATAAATACAGAATTACGTAACTCCTGAGGTATATTTCCAGTATCATATATTGTATTTAGCAGACAGGTAACGTTATTTATTCCATATACTTCTAAAGCATTAATCATTTCTGTTGTGACGCTGTCTGAACCGGGGGTCTTGCCAGATTTCATATGGGTAAGAGCATTCTGAACCTCCATCTTCAAAATTGCTGGTCCTTCATTATTATTTTGAACAGCATACTGTTCGTCTCTGTTATCGTCATAAAGATTTTTCACGTAATCTGACCATACATGTAAGATCTGATCTTTTCTATTATGACTCTTCCATCTTTTGTCTTTAGGCAGCCTGCTGATGTAGGTGTTCTTTGATTAGTAAGCTCCTGAATTCTTTTGTGCATTAGTTTCGAATTTTTACTGTTGTGTTGTTTTTTAATTTCTCTGCAATTTTTCTCAAGCCATGTTTCTTTTGCCTCCTTACATAAGGTTCTGACTTTTCTGTGAATTTCTTCATATTTGGCAGGATTATTTTTGTTCTGTCTTCTTGTTTCCATTAGTTGTAAAATGTCTTCAGCATCCATGTCTTACGGCCCACTTTTCATTTGTTCTATACTGTATTAGAAAAAAAATTATCATAAACAGGAAATGTTAAAAAAATAACAACCAAAATGAGGTCAAAATAGCCGAATAGATAAGAGCCCAAGCTCTTAAACGTCCTGTGTGCTGATCCTAAGGTAGCGGGTTCAACCCCTACACCGATGTTGGACTAAAATGTTGACTTCTCGTACTCGATTTGGGGACTAAATTACAAGTACCTCTGAAGTCCGAGTGGGTTCGCCTGGTGGCAAGGGACACTGGTAATAAGGCAAGCTAATCCACACTCAAAAGCAATCTAGTACACTAAAATAGTAGCACATGTATGAACTACGCTTGAGTTCGAGCTAACATTAAAAAATAATTCACCCAGTTGTACATGATTTTCCATTATACAAATAAATAAACAATATATATCTTCCCCCACTGAATCAACACGAAACTCTAGAACATAAGAAAAGGAAAGGATCTTAAATATAAAATAAAATAAAACATCGGCTCAGCGCATCTTAAACACTCGCCTTACAGTAAATTCATCAAAGAAACGATTGCAGGCAAAACAGGAAGAAGCTAAACGAATAACGCACATAAACACCGAGTTAGATCATTCCTGTAACAAAACAAAAACAAGAAGAGTGCGAAGAAAAAGGATGACAGCAGAAATATTACTTCTAATGGATGAAAGAACTGAGTGTAACAAAGTAATAGATTTTACATAAGAAGAGTGCACAAAGATATAAGAGATATCGGTAACCGTAAAAATAATGCTGTTTGAGACGTGTGAACTAATTCAGAAAATTGGCATAGATTTCGCCCAAAGAAGTAATTGATTTAGTTATGGTAAAAAAAAAATGCACACTACAAACACGATTTGAAATCAAAAGACGAAACGAATTAACTCGTCCAAGGGAAATAAATGCTAGACTGGCAGAATATATATGTATGTATACGAACATACTGAAAAACTGAAGACAAAATAACGGACTACACAATCTGTTTACTGAAACTTGTAAACAATTTGTTTATTGATACATGTAACCAATCTGTTAATTCATACATGTAAACAATCTGTTTATTCATTCATGTAAACAATCTGTTTATCCATACATGTAAACAATCTGTTTATTAAATCATCTTTTTTGTTTGTTTTGTTGAAACCTGTAAACAATCTGTTTATTCATACATGTAACCAATCTGTTTGTGTAAACACAGAAGTCACAACAAATAGGTTATACGATTTATTGCCAGGCATATTTTTCTGCATCTCGTCGGGTGCATACTGCAGAGTTATATACCATATGAGGCGAACAGATCAATTGTATGTTGCCTGAAACTGAAACACAGAATACTCTATGACTATTCGAATGTGAAGCAATGTTATCCTCGCGATGTCCCTGTGAAATCGTTTTGTCCACTTTAAATGCCCCATTGCTATGGCCTAGTATATTTTGAGTAATAGTTTATTGTCTGCAGTATACAAAACGCCTTTTCTTTGTTCACTTTATGGCAGCAATTTTGCACGGGTTGAGATTTCCGATCCGATCCCATTTTGTAGAAAAAAAAAATAGAAACTGTCCACCTTGTTCAACCGGCTTTAGTAGTGTTGGTTATAATTGTGGTGGTTCATAGTGCGGTAGTATATGTCTTGACTTTGCGCATTAGACGACTTCAACTGATGTATGCCTGACAGGATTCCTCAATTCTATCATCCTCCATTCCCTCCTTCGCCGAAGACATCCTCGATGCTTGTTCCGTTGCTATTGGGTATACCTTTCCTACGATGTTTCTATTGTGATTGTTTTTAATCTTTTGGTAATAATGCTATTTATTGTTCCTTTTTATTTATTATTGTTCTCCTTTTTTATATTTTATTGTAATAGTTTGTATGTTGTTATTAAGCTATCTCTTCCCTATTGTATTCTTGTCTTTCTCTCTGTTTAAGTGTGTTTTGTTGTATGTTTTTTTCAGTTTACTGTTGGTTTTATATTTTTATTGGTATATTGTTCCATTCCTAGTTGAGATATGGCCGAGTTTGGTTGTTTAAAGTCTAGAAAAACAGCGCGGGTGTTTCCTGAAGACCGATTGACTCTCTTTGCCACTCATACTGGTATATGTTTGTTTACACGATTTGCTAACTGTCGTTCTGTTCTACATATGTAAGTTGCTTGGCACTCACAGGAATGGATAAATAGTTTAATTTGGTGTAACAGAGACAATAGTTCTTTTGCAGATGTAGTAGTGGGTGGCACCTTACAGTCTTGACAGGCCAAAGTATGTGAGTTGGAATTTGGCCAACATTCCATCACAATACCTGGGCAGAGCTTCAGAGAACATGTGGCGCCCAAACGACATGTTCCCTCTTTCGGCCTTGCCGTGTTTGATCCAGAGGGATGGATAACCGATACGTCTGGAACAAGGTAGGCTGCAGACGCTGGCGGCTCAGCGTCAAACCTCCGAGACCTCGCCTCCACGAGCAGGAGACGAGCGATGGCCAGACCCTACACCCTTGGGATTTGACTTAGAGGCGTTCACACTTAGAGGCACAGTGTATTTGTGCGGGCTGTTGTTTGTCGAGACTCCTGTGTTTTCCACTTTTCACATTGGGCAGGGGGGAGCATTTTGTGTGATATTCACTGGCACAGGAACGGAGCATAATGGGGACGACCCGTTGCTGTGAAGTTGGAACTGCGACTAACTAACTAACTTAGAGGCGTTAAGCCAGATCCCGCAGGTAAGGGTCATATACGCGCCCGAACCACTGGGCGCGTACACCTGCCAATCGCAAGTGTCTGGACCTTGTAAGCGTGTACTGCCGCCAGACTCCCCGCCTGACTCGTGCGGCTCCCGCGACCAACGAGAGTAGGCCCGCCGGAGATATTGCTTGTCTGTTGCGGACAAACCTCCACGACTGACTGAATAAGTAAAGAAACGATAAAAGTAGTGGTATTTCAATTGCGCTTGCGCTCCCACCTATGCTACACCCTTCATGTGTCTTCACAAAGTCGGACTAGAGTCAAGCTCAACATGGTCTTCTTTCCCCGCTGATTCTACAAAGCCCGTTCCCTTGGCTGTGGTTTCGCTAGATAGTAGATAGGGACCAAAATTTAGTAGTATCAGGATTAAATATGGCTATTGTACACAGTGAACGACTAAGATTAGAATTAAAAAGACTGATATTAAGGTCATATGTAAGAAGGAAAAAAAAAATACCGCAATGTAATATACAGGTAAATGAGAATATTCTTAACAAGTGGATCGGTACAACTATCTCGTAACCATCATAACATCTGATGGGCATGGGAGTTGCCTTGAAGAAATTAGAGCGAGAATCGCTATGGCGAAGGTGATACTGACCAATAAAAAGATGTCAATTGCAACGAGAAATAGAGTTTTAAAAGTACACAGCACCTTTATTTTTTTATGGATGTGCACAATGAGCAGACAAGCTGAAAAACATCTAATGGCAGTGGAAATGTGGTTTCTGGGGAAAATGCAATGAATACCATGGACAGACAGAAAAACCAATGAGCAAGTCCTACAAGAAGCAAATGAAAACAATAAACTGATTACAGAAATTAAACGTGGACAGATTGAGGAGAAAAGAACAAGCGCAAGGCATTTATTGGTTGATTGGTTAGTTGGTTGCTTGATTTGTTGGTTGGTAAGTCGTTTGAAAAGCTGAGATTTAACTCTTAAGTTCACAAACTCCAAGGCTGATCAAAATACGAAATATCTAGTAAAACCTGCTGACCTAGAGAAATAACAACGAGGGTAAACTCTATGGACCACTGAGTGAACTAATAAAGACAGTGAAATTCATACAGGAGGCAACATTGCAGATATATACACATTTCAAACAAACGAAAGAAGGAGAATGCTTCAGCTCCCTTGCTCAAAATACAAAATATATAGACAAACTTTTTGGCCTAGTTAGTTAGTTAGATAGTTAGTTAGTTAGTTAGTTAGTTAGTTAGTTAGTTAGTTAGTTAGTTAGTCGACAGGTCATCATTGCACATCGAACTATTCAGTCCATAAGTGCTCGGATCCCCTCCACTGCAAATCCCGCAGCGTGTAGCAGCTCACGACACCAGTTCTGTGTTGGTTTATTACTATTCTTTGGCTTCCTGTGTAGTGTTCTTGTTTGGCCACACCTCTTTTAACTTGCTATTCTCGCAGCTTGATCATGGTTGTAGATTCCCAGTCATCGCTTGGTTCTCGTAAACGACTTACTTCTCGTAAAGCATTCAGAATGTCTGCCTGGTCCATAGCTCTCCCGCCTTCTACAGTAGCCCTACTTGCAAGCATGTCAGCCTGCTAATTCCTTTGTACACCCGCATTCCCCGGCACGAAGATGGAACTAATCTTTGTCAGCCGAGAGCGATCCAGAGACAGAACTACTCTCTTCGGACCCACCCCATCTCTATCCTCCTGAGCATGCTCATTGTGTCACTAAGGACACAAGCCCGATTGAATGTCTGTGTCTCGAGCTTGTTATTGCTTTACTTACAGCCATGACTTCCATAGTCAGGCTGCTTGTGGTCAAAGCAAAAGCGTCAGACTCTTCCATCACAATTTTCCCTCTGGCCTGAGGGAATTCTTGAAGATCAGAGCCTGTTCTACCGCCTCCACAGCAGCTGGATTTTCCTGTCAGCATTTCATGTCTAAATGGATGCACACTGAAAAGGATGTACAGAACTCTGTTGGCACCTGCATCCACTCCTCGCCAGGTTCTAAGCCCTCAAGTGAACACACCTGCTGAAGAATGTCTTCGGCTTGACCCACCCACGACTTTCTTCTTTTTAACCTGCAACTTTTTACCTTCTAAATCTCGCTATGCAGTGGATGTTGTGTGTTTGCGTTGACTATTAGATAGGCACGTACTTGGCAAATTTGTATTCTGTCCCTCAATGTCGGAAAATCAAGAAGGTAGCGCATCGCCCTGCATGCTGTATCTCTTGTACACCCAAGAATAATGCGCATAGCGTCGTTCTGTATCGTTTCCATTCTTTCTATCTGCGTATGGCTGAGAGTCAGGATCGCCATTGCATACTCCAAAACAGAAAGGACCAGACACTCGTAAAGAAGACATAGATAGTGGTGCTCACAGTTTACCGCCGCCACCAGCATGGCAGCCAAACCCTGCTTGGCCTTTGTTATCAATTGGTCGATGTGCTCAGTATAAGCTAGGCTTCGATCAAATCGTATCCCCAGGTAATTATTCATTGCCTGCGTTCTTTCCACCGTCTCTGAACCCAGATTTACAGTTGGCGTTGGGGTGTTGACAATATGGTTATTATTACTTTATTATTATATTAATACTTTTTATGGGTATTATTACTTTACTCACTATGGTTATTCAAAGAGAACCATGTCACTGTTGCCTTTATTGGGTTGACCATTGCCCAAACTTCAACACACCAAGTGCTTATGCGATTGAGTTCGGTTTGTAGTTCCTCAGCAACCTGATCTCTATCCTGTCTCTGACGATACACTAAAACATCCTCTGCATACGACAATGTCCTCCCAGGTCTTACGATTTGCTCGCTGGCGATTCTAGGTAGGCGTTGAACAACACTGGAGATAATGGTGATCCCTGTGGTAGGCCAGTATATATTGTTGTTGGTTCCAAAGTCCAACTGCCACATCTAAAAAGTACTTTCCGTTGGAAGTGGGCTGCAGCGATCTTACTAAGGAGGAAAGAACTTTGCAGCATATTGGTGGAGAAAGGCAGAAATAGGCAGCACAAGTCACGAATAGTTCAAGAAGCTGAAGCTTTAAAAGATCAAATGGTACTCTACTGAACGCGTCCTCAAGATCAGTCTCTGCAGCAAATGTTTCAACGTCTGAGTGGAAACATTCATTGACATCATGGGCAAAAACTTCTGCATTGGTCCAGGTTTCTCTTTTGGGACGGCACCCTCCCAAGGTAGGTGGGAAAACACGTTGCCTCTTTAGCTGGACTGATATTTTTCTGGCAATTAACTTCTCCAGCAGCTTGCCTATTGCATCCTGCATAGTTATTACTCGATATCCCTGAATTTTTGTGTGGTCTTTGCCAGGCTTCGGCAAGGGAATCATATAACTGCGTAACCACTCCTCTTTAATGCTAAGACTCACTATACTGTTGTTGTACATGTCTGCTAGTTTCCCTAGCTCGTTGTAGGTACACCTATTGATGTCATCTTATCTTATGCCACCTGGCCATGGAGCACTGTTTTTTGATCGTCGAAGCACAGCCTTGATGTCTTTCACTGTCACCGTGTCTTCATCCGAAATGTTCTGGGCCTTGCACCTATCTGAGGTGACCTCCTTGGCAAGATTTAATCATCTCATGTTTGTCTGGTTGCTCTGCTCTAGATAGCGTTCGAAGAGGGCTTTTCCCTTGTTCTCGTCATTCCTCTGCCAGATGAGGTCAGCACCTTGGAAGTCGGGAACACTTTTATTCTTGACTACCCCACTCATGCTTTTATGTAGTCGCCAGAACAATTTCAGTGACTTGTCTGTGCTTATTCTTTGACCAACTTCTTCCCATTTTTCACTCTTAAACACCTTAATCAGTTTTTGTTTTTGAAATAGTTTACTTTAGTGTGCACCTCTCTTTCTAAGTACATGCAGGGACTAGGATGAGCAACTCTGTGCTTCTTGGCGTTTTGCCATTTCCTTACAGCACTACGCTCATCCACCCAGGCCTTTTCCACCAAGGCGGCTACTGCCAGCTTGTTTTTTTTACTGCCCTCAAGCTTTCTGCGCTTGTCGCGCCTTACTTTGCTCACCACATCTTGCCCTGTACTGTCATACTGGATAGTCTTGATCGTTGACTTGTGCTGCCTGGTTCTGCCTTTCTCCATCAATATGCTGTAAGAGTGGTGGTCGCTGCCGTGGTACCCGAGGACACCCCATCTACACACTGTAGTGAGTGAAGGAGAAACCAGCGCTAGATCAATAACACTGTCCTCATCACCTGGACGACTTGCTGTCCTGGTGACACAGCCCGTGTTGATACAAACCAGGTCAATGGTTTCAAGTGCAGGCTCCCACTGTGTGTTGGTTAAAAATGTTTCCCCATGATATACCTTTAGCGTTGAAATCGCCACAGAAAATAACATTTCTCTCGTGACCTAATATGTCACTTAAGCACTGCCACTTCTGGAAATCCACACTCGCATTACGGGCATAAACATTAACTAACACACATGGTAGACCGGATTGAACTCTAACCGCCTGTATTTGTATGTCTCACTGTCTAACTGGACATGTCTAGCTCTGAAGCCACCATACTGTCGATAATGAGAATCGCCATTCCCAGGTTGTCGCCTGTAGTAGAAACATTAGAAGCCTGCAATTTGGAGTAACTGATCACCCAGTATCGTCTCCCGAAGCGCTACAATCTCGTTCCTGTATACCAGGTTTTCCAGAATAGTGCCTCGTTGTTTTACGCTGACACAGTTCCAATGTAGAATACATTCCTGAGGCCTACATTTGAGTCTAAAACGCCTTGCTCCACCTCGTCTGCCCTGCCGCTTTTGGCCTCCCCTACGCTCCCGTCGCCTTGTAAGGTTGACTGCCCTCCGCACGGAGCACAGACGCTCTTCCGCCATGTTGAAAAACCGAACACCACAGAAACACACACGCTGCGAAAATTCACTCAAGGATTGCTTCGCTCAATGCACGAACTCCGTAGCATCGGCGAAGATCTTGAGAAGAAACTCCTGGTTTTACATCCTGGCACACACACTACACGCAAGAGATGAAAACATCCATCTCCTACGTGAAAAAGGGAACGGTTACAAAACAACACAACTGTCCGCCGCCATGTTGATCGGAAGTATTCTCGACCTTTTGGCCTACAGAAACAACAGTTGAAGATAAGCTTTTATAGAACACTGCGTGAGCAAAATCGACAGTGAAGTTCATTCGAGAGACAACATTGCAGACATAGACTAATTACGAACGAAAAGAAGAAGAAGAAGAGAGAAGAAGAAGAAGAAGAAGAAGAAGAAGAAGAAGAAGAAGAAGAAGAAGAAGAAGAAGAAGAAGAAGAAGAAGCAGCAGCAACAGCAGAAGAAGAAAAAGAAGAAGCAGACGAAGACGAGGAAGAAAAAGAAGAAGCAGAAGAAGAAGACGAAGAAGAAGAAGATCGAGACAATGGAAGAGAGAACGATCAAGGTTAGGACGATGTAGATAGACAAAGGACGAAAGGAGGGACCACGTTCATGGCATATCACTTGACCTTATTCTATATACCCACTCAACCCCCAAAGAATGCCCCGACCGCTGTTAACACTCACCAATAAAAATAGTGGAAGATTAAGTTTGCTTAAGTTATTACGCTACATGGTGTCGGCAAGTCTGACCTATTGTAGATTTCTAATCACTTATGCTTGCTATCATACTTCAGACCTTTTCACCTCGCCTAGAATTTCTCGTTTGTACAATCTTTCTTTCACACCTCCAACCCACAAGAGGCTCAGATCATCAACACACCCCGCCCATGTCCCGTTTCTCAGGTGATTTCCGAGATGTGTACACACATATTACCGTTAATCTCTTCATTTCCGTCACTGCCTACCCGCCTTTTTCTATAACTTTGTCGCCTGCTAAATCCTCGCGCCGACCTCTCCCCAGCTCTTACTACCCTTCGTCGGCTGCCATTCTCAAAGGAAACGGAGTTCCGGTGGTACAGAAGTGCACCACTAGGGTCTCCCGTGGAGTTCTGTAGAATTTGTCCTCAACAGTGTTAAACACGTCTGGCGAGCTATCATTTTTCGGGAGCTATATTTCTCTGCGCATTCATCGCATTCTTCCTGTGAATATTAATCGCACAATAACATGCTCTGTAAAAAGACCGTATATTGATAATTTCAAAGACATGTGTAATGTACATACCCGAGGTACTTGTCTGTAGTTATGATAACTTTACATATACTGCGGTAGGGAAATTACGTACACTGGTATTGATAGGCATTCATAGGAGGGGAGGATGGAAATACAGGCTTGAGAACATACAGAAAATATGGACATTAAAAGCTATAGTGTGGTAAACAATAATAAAGATATAATTTGTCAAGAAGCAGTTTCTTGTGAACCCTTTTCTGCTCTACAACAATAACTGTTTTTCTTTTCCCTGTTCCTTATTTTTATCATCATCATCATCATCATCAACGTCATCATCATCATCATCATCATCATCATCATCATCATCATCATCATCATCATCATCATCATCATCATCTTCTTCTTCTTCTTCTTCTTCTTCTTCTTCTTCTTCTTCTTCTTCTTCTTCTTCTTCTTCCTCCTCTTCCTCCTTCCCCCACCCTCCCCCACCTTCCTCCAACCCCCTCATACTGGGCACCTTGCTAGAACCAGGCATTATCGACAGCGAAAGCCATCTAATATCTCCGAAGAAAAAAAATCACACCCGAGAACCGAATGAGAGAGTGGGAATTCGAACCCCACAACCTCCATATCGCGAGACAGATGGGAAACCCACCGCGATCATGCCTTTAAGCCCCCTTTGAGTTCTCGCAATCGAGCTAGAGTGGTTTGTTAGCTGTATCAAACCTTGTTATCAGAAACAAATTTTATCTACCTGTTCTCAGCCTATACGAGGCAGGATTAAGACCTATTGACGCCTTAAGCTCTTAAACGATTTTGATGCCTCTATAAGCCCTACACCTCAAAGCACTATAGGCAGGAATGACAGTTTTTATATTTACACCTCATTCAAAATATTAACAACTTGACAATGTCAAATTCGATTTTATTATTGCGAAATGAGGAACAATTTACAGTAAGATAGTTTTAAAGCGTTAGACTCTTTGAAATCAAACGTAGTAGAATACACGTGTTACTACTTCTAGTGCACTGGGCTGGCATTTTACGTATGTATTAGTTTTCCCTGTTACCAGTTTCCCTCGTCATCAGGTGAACCCACTCCGACTTCTGAAGTACATGTAATTGACGTCCCCAAGTCAACATTGTAGTCCAACCGACCGGTATAGATGTCGAACCCGCTACCTCGACATCAGCACTCCGGAAGTTTAAGAACAAGAGCTCTTATCCATTCAGCCATTCTGACCTTCAAAGGAAGATTTATTTTGAAATGTTTATGTTTACGTCATCATGTAACATGTCCTTTGTTGAACATCGCTCTCATTAAGGACCCGCAGAAAAGCCTCTCGATCTATGGCTAGTTCTCTCGCCTCATACATCCTCATACACAAGGCTTCGATAGTGGCCTGTATTCTTCATCGTACTAGTCGACACCTGCCTGTTCTAACTTCAGTAAGTATTCTTTCGAAGCCACTATGACTTTTGACTGATTCAGTGCCAAACAAAAAGTAGGTTTGGGCCAGACATGGTACACAATGAAATGAACCAGTTTTATCATGTACATTTGCTTTCACTGAACATTAAAATTGTGGAAGATACCACGAAACTAAACAAATAACATGATGACCCTAGTATGGCGATATATTATCCTTCTGTCAAAATTGGAGGTCACATCTGTGGACATTATATTTATTTTTCTCAGTTTAAGAAAAATAGTTTGATTTCTTAAAAAAAACTGTTTATGTTCATGTTATAATGTTATTAAAGTTTCTAATTTCATGTCTTTCTTTAGATCTGTTTGTGTTGTTACTGAGGTAGATTATTATAATCAAAACGTTGATTCATTGTGCCGTAGTATGCTTATGTGTGTGTGGTGATAACATCATTGTCCTTTAGCACTATTGGAGAGAACTAGTTACTGACGGGAATATAAGAGTTAAAGTACTATAACAAAAAATGACTTCCGGTCCCCAGCATGACGGATAGGCATTTGAACTGGTAAGCCTCTGGAGTGTTTATGCTTCCTCTTACGGTTTGCAGTCGCATTTTTCTCATGTTGCACTGATAGTGCATGGTTCCGTCGCCCTGCTACCGAGTTGAGTGCGTGGCGCGACACTGTGAGCTGTGAAGTTCGTGTGGAATGTTTTTACATCTGTCCACGGTTGTTGTAGCGTGAACTGTATGTTCGGAACGACGACGGTCGGCCTGTCGCTTGGAATTGACTAAATTGCCTTTTCGGTTCACGAGTGCATTTTCTCGGAGACTCCTGGGGGGTCGTCACTTGAGCTACGGTGTTCGTGCTTTGTGCGATGCTTTCAGCGCGCCGCCCTGCTGAAAGGACCGGGACATATGGGATAAATCCTAGGGTAGTGAAGTCGATCCTCTCAACATTTAATGCAGTAATGTGTGGTTGCTGGTTGTCTAGTGACTGTCGCTTCCATCGACGATGAACTGTATTTTCCGTGGAGGAGTTTTGTGTTGGAATTCTGACGGCGGCATTATGCACAGTGACCTGTGCGGGCTGTTGGCTTGTCGAGACCCCTGCCTATTCCACTTTCACATATTGGCAGTGAGGAACATTTCGTGTGATATTCACTAGCACAGGAGCGGAGCATAATGGGGACAACTCAGTTGCCGTCGAAGTTGGAACTGCGACTAACTAACTAACTAACTAACCACTAACTAACTAACTAACTAACTAACTACTACTGAACTACGAACTAGACTAACTCACTAACTAACTAACTAACTGACTAACTACCTAACAACTAACTAACTACTGACTGACTGACTGACTGACTGACTGACTGACTGACTGACTAAACAAAAATAGATCACCTGATGTACAAGAACAAACCACATGTGTGAACTCTATCTACATTCCTATCTCTGTTCTTCTTTTTCATTGATCCTCTAATCTCCTTCAATGGCCATGTTCTTCTTCTATCTTGTTCTGGCACGCGTGTTACTGACGGGAACACAATAGTTAACATACTACACACAGAAACAAACCCCACCGATGTACAAGAACACAGCGCATGTGTGAACACTATCTACATTCCTATCTCTGTTCTTCTTTTTCATTGATCCTCCAATCTCCTTCAATGACCGTGCTCTTCTTCTATCTTGTCCTGGCACAAACTAGGTCAGCTGTTGAATGTGAAGCAATGCACCCGTTGGGATATTTCAATTCACTAACCATCAAGTGCGAATGGCAGATATTGTCGACGCAATACGAGTTGTTAGACACTTCAGAAGCACTACCGCCGTCTTTTCTTTGGCATGTATTCTGCTAAGTTCTGGCCGTAAAAACCGCTTCGGTACTGTTCATCCTCTGTTATTTAGGCTTAAGATTGCGACTGATAACAGACCGTCTCAGCATTAAAGTTCATTGTTATCTTGCTATCTGTTGGGGTATTATCCTTGCTCTCCGGACAAGTCCATAGGTGCTCAGATCCTCCTCCCCACCACCTCCGCCATAAATGCACCAGAGCTCGGCGGTTAATAGTGCTAGTTCTGTGTTGATTAGACGAGGCTCCTCGTTCTCCCGATGTGCCTCTCGTGTCTGGCAGCTCCAATTCTAATCCAAGTCTCTCATTCTGGATAACGAAATGGAATCACCGACATCAAAGTCCCCCGCTCTCAACATCTCTCTAAGGGTATTAATATCATCAGCTTGATCCATGGGCTGGTCATCTGTAGGGATGCTGAGCCAGCAAGTTTATCAGCTCGTTCATCTCCCTCAACTCCGCATGTCCCGGAACGACGATGAAGGTGACTACGGACAACAGACCGCCATAGCGATTCAGTCCACTTTCTACTTACAAAACCCGCCTCGACCTCTCTGATCATGCGCATAGAATCACTTAAGCATTCATTGTGATGAAGGAAGCCTCAAATCCTACTACACTGTTGCAGTAATGATAGAGCACACGCGTCTTCGGGAACTGCAGTAAGCTTAGTGACTAGATGCTGGCGGTAATCATGGGTTCGAATCCGCAACGGTGGGGGATGGCTCAGGTCGATCCGGCCTAAAATTGTTACCAGGAAATTATTTGGGAAGTGAAGGCGGCGTGCGTGTTACTGACCACATCATCCATGGAGTGTAGATTGACCGATACATACTTACATGTCTGTCTGTCTGTCTGCCTGTCTGCCTGTCTGTCCTGCCTGCCTGCCTGCCTGCCTGCCTGCCTGTCTGTCTGAACGACTACATATACTTCATGTCCCTAAACCTAGGATAAACTTATATAAAACAAGCTTAGCATACTCTGCGGCTCAGTTGTGGAACAATCTTCCACAAGAAATCAAGGACTCCACCAATAACTATACATTCAGTCGCAACCTGTTTGAACACTACCTCAGTACAGACTAAATGCCCCTCTAGAAAAATATAATATTGGAAAATTGTCTCAAACGACAACTAGCCAATAAACATTCCCATATGTATGGCACGTTACACCTTCCTTAGGTATTTATAATGGTCATGTTAAACATTGCCTTAGTGAGTCATGCATTATTGAATATTTTTCATGTGTTTTAATGCTTATTGTTCTTTTGTTGTCAAAGATTAGCTTCATAAGTGATGTAGAATGGAAGAATGTATGAGAGGAAATAGAGACGAAGGGCAGAATGTCAGACGGGCCTGCGTGCCCAATTCTTAACCCTTTGAAAATAAAGATTGGTCATTCTGTCTGTCTGTCTGTCTGTCTGTCTGTCTGTCTGTCTGTCTGTCTGTCTGTCTGTCTGTCTGTCTCCCTACTATTTACACAATCGACTGTGTATCTCACAATACATTTACACACAAATGAAAATACACACACACACGCACGCACGCGCACACACACACACACACACACACACACACACACACACACACACACACACACACACACACACACACACATCTATCCTTCACGAACTGAACCAGCCACATCTACAACAGCATTTAGAAATAATCTGCCATCCGAGACACTGGCCCAGTGACCTCCCCGCGGCCACACACCGTTTCTGTGATAAACAACAGGTGTGCACAGCGCCGACTGTCCTCTCCCCGTTCATCCGTTTATCGCCGACAGCCGTTCTGTCACACGGATTATGACTGTACATGTACGAGCAGCTTGCTGTCTGTGTGATGTTTACTATGACTCAGTGCCCGAACATCCCATGTGTGATCGTGTCCACATACTACTACTACTACTACTACTACTACTACTACTACTACTACTACTACTACTACTACTACTACTACTACTACTACGACTTTTTGTTTTGTTTGCATATCCTTTATTCAGGACATTGCTGTCAACACCAGCATTTTATTGCTGTTGTTGATGTCTTGTTAAGTTTACGTTCAGTAGTTTGCTTTCTGAACGACCGGCTCCCATACCAATTCGTTAAAACCCAGCGCAACGTGGTCTGCTGCCAAATCGCGCGCAGTGTTTCAAACACCGGTAAGTGGGATAACGAATCGCGCCTATAACTCCTTCGCCACGGAGACGGCACCACTACTACTATAAGGTGTATTTTTAATGACTGTGGTTTTTTTGGGGAAATATTGCTGTTCCAAACTTTGTATTCATAGTCTATGGAGTTCTTGCAACATAAAAAGTAAATACAAAGCTTGAAACGGCAATATTTTCAAAAACTGCATAATCATTAAAAATACACAATGTACTACTACCACTACTACTACAACTTTTGTCCGTAAGCCCATCGCCACAGTGCCGGGTGTAAACAATACACTCTATAAATTACTGCCAGAATTGTGTGGTACCTGCTTTTGTGATAGAGGAAAAGGATGTCAAGAACTATCTGCTCTCAGCTGAAGGGATTCTATCATCATCATCATCATCATCATCATCATCATCATCATCATCATCATCATCATCATCATCATCATCATCATCATCATGGCGTATCCTGTGTAGAATGTCGCAGGCCCCCTCCCCCCTTCCCCCAGGACGCGCTGAAAAGACTCTGTCCTTTGCTAGTGCCCCTGCTTGACACACTCTCATGACCGGTGTGCCGTTAATGTCCTTTGTCTATCTCTATTATTTGTATGGCCTATCACACCAACTGTCAAACATGTCTTAGATATGACTGAGCTACCGTATGACAGTAGACGGTGCTGCCTGCTTTCTGTTAGCGCCGAATGTTGGGAGTCGCTTACCAAACCCGACACCCCACATTGTGTCAACGGCTTCGGGTGGAGGGGCGCTATTGGGAGGGTACGCTTCTTATCCTAGTGCAAGGAAATGCAATCTAAAGACAAAACGTCATGACAGGGCAGACCAAGCCGTAAGCCTTGGTCGGCAACTGATGTATGATCGAAGCTCCGACAGGCAGACATTTAGAGTATTTCTTTGTTGATCCTGCAGCTTCTGCAGCTTGTCTCGTTCCAGATGTATTGGTGTTATCTTTCCTCTGGAGTAAACAAGGCAGGCCGAGAGAGGGATCATGCTGCATGGGCAACACATGGTCTCTAAATTCAGCCCAGGCTTTGTGCTATGGAGAGGTATAACTCCACTTTACTACGCTATCTGTCAAGACGGCAAGTGCCAGTCTATCCAGCTGACACCTACACGTCCTCTTCTTTGTTCACCTTCAGACATCAGTACGAATAACATGCAAAGAAATCAGCAATTTGACTACCTGATACTGAAACATCTAAAGTACACAGAATGACATATAGTAAATAGCATATACACTACCACCCCTATGCTACCAATGTCAAAATTGGACATGATCAAAATCACACATAAGAAATATCAACATCATCCGAAATGGGATGCCTGAGAAGAGCTAGCTAGCTTAGCTATCTGAGACCGAGTACTAACTGAGGTCATCAGACAAACGGTAGAATCAACAGCTTGTGCTATAAATATTGAAAAATGGAAGATCAAATGGGTTCGGCCATCCCGTTAGAATGCAACATCATTAGTTACCAGCTTTGATGCTACACCAGTGAAGATCTGATACAAGAGCGTGACGGCGTCCCGAGAGGAAAATAGACTTACATTTGGGGACGTAAATTTCAAGTGCTGCAGAAATCGGAGTGGGTACGTCTGATGGCGATGACCACTGGTTATAGGGACAGCTAATCCCCACACAAATAGCATTCCCGTGCACTAGAAGTTGTAGCACGTGTATGAACTACACTTGAGTTCAAAGCCAGTGAACGCAAAAAAACAACAACAACAAACAAACATATAGGGTATATTTTTAATGACTGTGCAGTGTTTGAAAATATTGCTGGTTCAAGTTTCGTATTCACCCTCTGTAAAGTTCATGCAACATAATAGGTACATACAAAACATGAACCGGCAATAGTTTCAAACACTGCGCAGTCATTAAAAATACACCTGTACATTACACTGTTACGTGGATTTACGCTATCCAATGCTACCCATCGGGTGCTGGAACGTCAACTGTTCCTCCCAACGACACTTGAAGGCAAACGTTGAAGATACTGAATATGATGAGGATGTCTATATTCAAGCTGGTAACCCTTGCCTCGTCTTCCATGAAACACGCTTTCCACAGCTGCTGTTACTAGAATGTTGTAGCGTCTAATATGGCCACAGTAGCTATTCTTACCAGAATGTTGTATCGTCTAATATGGCCACGGTAGCTGTTCTTACCAGAATGTAATATGGCCACAGTATTTCATTTCCTGGGACATGATGCTCTTTTTGTGAGCCAGTTTTCTTGCATGTTGAGATCTGGTAGAATGTCGGAATCTTTCTTCTTCTTGTTCTACCATGCTCTAAGAACTTGTTTGCAACATGTACTAGGGGGGTTCACATGAAAAGCTTAAAAGTGTGATAGAAATTACAGTAGCCATGCCATTGTCTTGTAACCTGTCAATATTGTTGTTAGTATGTCAAGAGGGTTCAGCACGTGACATAATAGTGCATACTAACACGGTGACGTCATAATGACGATTTAAAGATGGCCGCCCCGCTTTTGACATGCACCAAGAAGGAGCAGTGTTTTGTTATCCGTGTTTTGATCAGTGAAGGGGTGCAACTTATAGAAATTCATAGGCCAATGAAAGTCCATTACGGTGATACATGTCTGTCAGTCCAGCAAGAGTAGGACGTTTCAAAACGTTTCGGGCCGATGAAGAGGTACATCAAGTTGTGCATGAATGGTTACACGATGTGACCAAGAACAAATTTTTTTTTCTACAGAAATCCAAGCATTTTAGCGGCATCGGAGGACCTGCATTAATCGCAGTGGTGATTACGCAGAAAAATTATACATTTGTTCTTTACTTTTTCAGAATATATTAAACTCCCCCCCCCCCCCCCCCTCCCCCCCCAAAAAAAAAAATCATTTAAAGATTTCATCTGAAGGCCCTCGTAAATTCAAAGCCCCCCCCCCCCTTCCCCGTGTGAATGCGAAATGGTCAATTACTGACATCCACAGGTTGCCTTCAGTGTTCTTACAAATGTTTACTTCATCTATTTGCCGGTCTTATGCCATAGGTACTTAATTCTGTTTAATTGTTATGGCCTTAGAATATTTTTTTAAACATTATTACAGAGGTATTTGTTGTTCATCTATTAACTCATACTTTTTCTCGTGCCACTGAACAATCAATTTTCACAGCTTCCCACCTCGCTTTGATTCCAGTTTAATGTTTTTCTGTTTTCCTTTTTCAAAATGAGGCTGGGTGGCATTTGCATTTTAAATTAGAGGAGAGTTCATTATGGAGAGAAAACAGCGTGATACTGCGGGGGTGTTGTCGGCATCTGATATGTCAGTAGAACAGCTCTGCATTTCCATGTGTGTGCTCTGTGTAAGACAGTTCAAATTGTTTCTCATGAAAATCCAAATTTTACAGGTAAGTGCCATTTTAAAAGGGTATGGTTTTATCAATGTCTGTTTGCTTTTGTTTATGCGCTGATGAAGATATTCACCCGGAACGTCGATTATGATACGCATCTTTGTGCTCTTTGCTGCTGTAAATTCCTTTTTTGGGTGATTTACTTATTGCATAGTAGGTAAGGAACCCATGACAGGTAGGGAATTTACGGTAGGAAAATTACTTGATCCTAGAAACATGATATTGAATCACGGAGGGAATTGGATGGAAAGGTTCTACTCGTACTAGAACTTCAATAACCCCTCCCCACGACGCCTAACTGCAAAAAGAAGAAGAATGATGATGATATTTATGATCATGATATTGATGATCATGGTGACGATGATGATGAAATATTACAGAAGAAGAAGAAGAATGATGGAGGAGAAGGAGGAGGTGGAGGAGAAGGAGGAGGAGGAGGAGGAGGAGAAGAAGAAGAAGAAGAAGAAGAAGAAGAAGAAGAAGAAGAAGAAGAAGAAGAAGAAGGAGGAGGAGAAGAAGAAGAAGAAGAAGAAGAAGAAGAAGAAGAAGAAGAAGAAGAAGAAGAAGAAGAAGAAGAAGAAGAAGAAGAAGGAGGAGGAGGAAGGAGAGGAAGAGGAAAAGAAGTGAAAGACAACAACAGCAATTACTTATTGCATTACATCCTGGTGAGTTAATTTCTTCACTCATTTTCATAATTCAGAAGTGTTAAAATTTGGTCGTTTAGCCAGTTAGATTACTTGGAATGTATCTTTTGCTGGCTTTGAACTCAAGCGTTGTTCATACATGTTTTACTACTACTAGCGCACTGGACTGATTTGTGCGTTTGGATTCGGCGTTCTCTATTACCAGTCTCCTTCGCCATCAGGCGAACCCACTGCGACTGCAGAGGTACTTGTAATTTATGTCCCTCCAAATTAAGGACGAGAAGTCAACATTTTAGTTTAACTTTAGTGTAGGGGTTGAACTCACCATCTCAGCATTAGCACACCATCAGTGTAATATCAAACGCTCTTATCCATTCGGCCATGCTTACCCCCCCCCCCCCCCCCCCCCCCCAAACCCTTCCAAAAAACATAATAATAAATAAATAAATAAATAAATAGTATATCTGAAAACAGACTTTCGCAAATTCAACACCTGCCAGATGAGATGCCTGAGGAGAGCTGCTAACTTAACAATCCGAGACCGAGTGAAAAAGACAGACAGTGGGATCAATACCTTGTGCCAAATTTATGGAAAGACAAAAGATCAAGTGGTTCGGCCATGTCGTTAGAATGCAACACCATCAACTTACCATCGCTGGCCTTACATCAAAGATCATCTACGACGAGACCACGAGGACGTCCAAGAAGAAAATGGATTGACGACATTGTACAATCACATGGAATGACACTAACCAGTGCCGCCCACCTGGCGCTGGAGCGCAAATTATTCCTCCCCACGACGCTTGACGGCAGAAGTGGAGGATGATGATGATGATGATGATGATTATGATGATGATAATCTGAAAAAGCATATAATTTTAGGTATAGACAACGCCTCCCGCGTCCTTTTTTATGTGTTGCAAAACATACTGTTCACAGGGTGGGAAACCGACACTTCTTCTGACCAACTAACTCTCTTGGTGTGATGTAATCGATATTACACTGGCTGCCTTTAATTCCCAAAACCTTTTGTGGAAACCATTTTACTAAAAGTCCATCCAGCAACCCAGACCAACTTTCAAAATCCGCCTCCACGCGAATTTAAATCCATGACCACAGGGACAGCAGGCTGGCGTCTAGCCACTACACTAGCGCAGCTGCCCCTGTCTAGTTAATGTCTACGAAGAAAATGATGTGGAGGATGAGTGGTCCTCGAGGTATGGTGGGTGTCCACCTCGAGTGCTGGAGGTCCCGGTTCAAGCCCCTGGTGTAGGGCCGGAATTTTTTCACGAGAACTTCTAGTAACAAATTTCCCCTAGTTTCTGGGTAGTGAGATTGAACGCCCGTGTGTATTTTTGCGCACGTAAAAAATCCCTTGGCATTTGGAAATCGAAAAAGAGTAGCCTAACGGCGCTGCCCGGGCAAAGTTTCGAGTTAAAAATCTACCCAAAGTATTTCAGGATCGTCTTCGGTGCTACGGAGTTCGTGCAGTGAGCTGAGATTCTCCGGACTCAGGCTTGAGTTAGGAGTAGAACGGAGCACTTATGGGTTACACCCGTGTACCGTGATGTTGATCCGTCGACTAAACTAAACTAAACTAACTGAAGACAAAGATGATGATGATGATGATGATGATGATGATGATGATGATGATGATGACGATGATATTGATGAATATGATGACATTGATTTGTTGTTGGTGCTGTTTTTCGCTCACTTTAAACTCAGTCGTAGTCCATACGCGTGCTAAAACTTCTAGTGAGCTAGACTGACGTTTGCAGGTGGATTAGCTTTCTTTATTACCAGTGTCCCTCGCTATCAGGCGAACCAACTCCGACTTCAGAAGTAGGTGACGATGATGATTGTGATGATAAAGATGATGATGGAATTCACAAAGTAAAAGAAGAAGAAGAAGAAGAAGAAGAAGAAGAAGAAGAAGAAGAAGAAGAAGAAGAAGAAGAAGAAGAGATTAACAAAGATGAAGAAGAGAAAAGAAGTCTAGATATAGCGCGGAAGAAAGACCACTGAGGAAGAAATCATGGAACAAGCGTCCGGAGAACGAGGCTAGTCACATAAGACAAGGAAGGAAGAGAAGCGTGAAAACTCTCATTGGATTGTTTACTTCTCTCATGAATGCAAACCTTATACTATTCCAGCACACGTTCATTCATATTTACTTCATTGTCGATATGCTTATCTTTATCATTGTACTGAAGGGTAAGCTGGGGGAATGTATGAAATAACCGTTGAATCGCAATCAGAAACTAGACGCCTGGCCTGAATACACCAGCTTTCAAAACGTAATCTCGGTTGTAGAAACGCATCAGCGAAAGTGTGTTTGGAGTCATATTTGACTGACAGATCGTCTGCGAATTTTAATCAACAGACAACTGTACCTGTGTTTCCTAGCAACACGATGTTGAGGTTACCAGACCTGGGAATTCGACTCTTTAAGACGGCTGGAGACAGTATTACGTTCCGTCTCGGTTGGAAATTAATCCGTGCATTGAGTGTACATGAACGATATGAGTCTGTGGTGTTTGCCATCAAGAAATCAGTGGAGTTAATATATGTAGTCTGATAAAGAATAAGAAGCAGCAACAGCAGCAGCAGAAAATGAAGAAGAAGAAGAAGAAGAAGAAGAAGAAGAAGAAGAAAAAGAGGAAGAAGAAGAAGAAGAAGAAGAAGAAGAAGAAGAAGATGAAGAAGAAGAAGAAGAAGAAGAAGAAGAAGAAGAAGAAGAAGAAGAAGAAGAAGAAGAAGAAGAAGAAGATGAAGAAGAAGAAGATGAAGAAGAAGAAGAAGAAGAAGAAGAAGAAGAAGAAGAAGAAGAAGAAGAAGAAGAAGAAGAAGAAGAGATGAAGAAGAAGAAAAAGAAGAAGAAGAAGAAGAAGAAAAAGAAGAAGAAGAAGAAGAAGAAGAAGAAGAAGAAGAAGAAGAAGAAGAAGAAGAAGAAGAAGAAGAAGAAGAAGAAGAAGAAGAAGAAGAAGAAGAAGAAGCATTGTTCATGTTTAGATTTCGGCACAATCCGGCAAAGAACATGAATGTCCCTTCATTCGTTTGTTCTTTACACATCAGAACGTACTTCAGTTGGTATGTCTGTCAGTCTGCACATCCTCCCGACCTTCTGCATGTTTGTCTTTCTTTCTGGCTCTCTACACGTTCGTTCGTCATTCTGTTTATGTTCTGTCTGTCTGTCTGTCTGTCTGTCTGTCTGTCTGTCTGTCTGTCTGTCTGTCTGTCTGTCTGTCTGTCTGTCCTTCCATTCCTCTACCCACTAGCCAGAGTATCAATCGCTCCATCTGTTTGTCTTTATCTGTTTTTCGGTGTTTCTGTCTCAACTCTGTCCATCCAACTATCAATTTATTATCATTAACTCAAACAATCAATCAATTCATCATTAATTCATACATTCATTCAATACTTCATTCATTCATTCATTCATTCATTCATTCATTTCTCTCTAGCTATGTTGACCTGTCTGCCTCTTTCTTTGTTTTCTTTCTAGCTTGTGATGCCACTCTATATCAGCGCGGTGTATTTATTTAATTGACACTTATTCTCCTATTTGAATTACCTTATGGTGGGTCTAAATCCCATAATTTTAGGGATTGACTTACATCTAGTGCCTACAGCATCTCTTGTTTGTTTTGAGAATGAACGAGCAGTATTTAGTACAGCTGTTAGTATTATTTTCAAGTGGTAAATTGACTTTTAGGGCGGCAAATTCTTGAATCACTTACATTGTCTGTCCCTCTGTTTGTCTGTATGTCTCTCTGTTTGTCTGTATGCTTCTCTGTCTATTTGCTTGTCTGTTTGACTGTCCGTCCATTCATATGTGCGTGTGTGTATGCGCGTGTGTGTCTGTGTCTCGATTTATCTCCCTTTCTAGCTCTATTATCGATATCTTTGAGTATCAATCTTTATTTCTACAAAGCTCCTACGCTGATTGGTATCTGTCCATCAGAAACTGTATTCTCTCTGCGTCTGTCCTTCTGTTTCTTTCTTTCCAACTCCCTCTGTCTTTTTCTGTGTCTATTTCTCTCATGCTCTTTTGCCTTCTCTCTCTCCCACTTTTGCCTTTAGTATCTCCTTCTTTCGTATCTCTCTCTCTCTCTCTCTCTCTCTCTCTCTCTCTCTCTCTCTCTCTCTCTCTCATGCGTAATATGCATTGTTTATGCTTATAAAATCAATTTGACAATGTTTTTTTTTCCCTATGTAAATGTAACATGCACATTTGATGAATGAAAGATGAGTGATCGAAAGGGCCGAATGTAAGACGGGCCTGCGTGCCCAATTTGTTACCCTTTTAAAATAAAGTTCGTTCGTTCATTCGTTCGTTCTCTCTCTCTCTCTCTCTCTCTCTCTCTCTCTGTCTCTCTGTCTCTCTCTCTGTCTCTCTCATTCTCTCTCTCTCTCTCTCTCTCTCTCTCCGTCTGTGCTACTGTCTTCTAATATGTCATTCTCCCTGTCCATCTCTCTCTGTGCCTGTGCCTCTTTGTCTCCGTTTAATAAGCATGTCTGTCTGTCTGTCTGTCTGTCTGTCTGTCTGTCTGTCTGTCTGTCTGTCATTTCTTGTCTCTCTGTCTCTGTGTATGCCTGTTATCTTCTATCTGTCTGTCAGATATGTATTATCGCTTGTGAACATGTAAAAAAGACAGTTCAAGATGAATGACATCGTGCCAAATATCTTAACTTAGAAATCAAACGCCGTGCATGCATTCTTACCATAGACGAGCCGAGATGCCAGTGCGGGATCGCTCGCACTCCCACAGTGTCCACACATTCTTGCAAGTCGCCACGCCTCCGAAACAAAAACAGGACAATAGAAGTGTCAGAATTAAGTTGTCCTGAAGTCAGACAGGACACAAAAACCTCCTTGTTGAGTTGAGTCAAGAACCGACATCACTGCACTCAGGACATTCCCATACGTGCTCAGTCCCCTCGTTCAACAGCGAGCGAAGAGCCATACTACTAATCGTTCCCACCGCTGACTGAAAGTTCTCCTGGTCTTACCTCTCAGTTTTGAGATTCTTCCAGAACCCCTGCCGATCCCCCACAATCTCATCCTTTCCACTACGGGTTCTCAGTCTGTTCCTCTACCTTCTCCACCTGGTCCCCCAGGCGCACGTCCACCTCCCCCTTGTCCGTAGATAATCTACCACCAAAAGGTGCATTCCCTGCCAGCCTATCAGCCTGTTCATTCCCCCTGCACCCCTGCATGGCCAGGATAAATAATCCAAACAATTCGCACAATCTGTGACCTCTGAAGCAAGGTGAGCCATTTTCATCACAAGAAGGCGGTCGATTCTTGACGTGTCCTCTAGAGCTTTCAGTTTATATATATTTGTAAATTGGCATCCGAATAAAAATACGTCATGCCCAGGCTTAACGTCTTCAATTTCTATATTAAAAAAAAAAAAATACAAGAACAGACAAACAGCGCTGGATATAGAAATCATCAAGTGCCTTGCCGGATGGCGTGGGGAATCATGCTCCTCCACAAATTGTGGTCTCCGACAGCATGCATCAGTTCGTATGTTGACTCCCTTCCTAGCCATGACACAAGACTATTCAGACTTACGCTGTCTTCTTCTATCTCTCTTTCCATAACTATTTCCGGATATAGCAATACAGAACCTTAAAAGGCAGAAAGCTCTTGGACCAGACACAATCATAAATGACATGATCCGGGTGCTAGGCCTCAGGGAAAGGCCGGAATATTAGATCTCCTACATGGGTCATGTTATGCAAAGGAAATTCCCAGAAGAGTGGACAGAGAAGTGCATGATGGTGGTTGCCCAGACAGGGAAGATGGAAGCTGTCATTGCTAGTTATCGTACCATTAGTCTGTTAACATTATCACAGCCTGTGATTCTGAGTTAAATGGCACATTGTTTTTCATTGTTTCTTCATTGTTCTCATTGTTTCATCTTTTCATTCTTCCCATCCCGTTCAAATGCCCTAATGTTGTCTGTGTAGTGTCTTCCCCGTGATTATATGGTGTGTTTTGTGTATGTATTTGTTTGCCGATGAAGCCTAATTGCCGGAACGTCTTGCGTTGTCCGTAATTGTGTTCTGTAAAGCTGCATTGCATTGTGTTATTTTATATTAGTCTACTGGTCTGTTTAGGAAAATTACTAGTCAGAAAGATAAATAAGAAGCTTCGGAATTCAGTATCATCATTTGCGATGCCAGGTGGCAAACGCATTCGTATATCGTCTCTGATATTCTAGATTATTTCATCTTCATCATCATCATCAAGTGAGTTGTGTTGCACTGTTTGTGCCTCAGGTCATCCGACTTGGACAAGCATTCCCCAGCATTCCCTAGCCTTTGACTGTCCCCAGTCTACCTACAAGGCAGTAGGTTTGTGTATCACGTTGTATCTGAATCCATGGGAGACTCTTCGGGTAGCTGAGTCGGTAAAGCTCGCTGGGCCATTGAAACACGCCTCTCTTCCGTCTTCCCTGAAATACATGCAATTCAATTGATGTTATACCTTCATGCCATTCTTTACGAAATCCACCTCATTTTATTCGTATCTAAGGGCCGTCAGAACACACACGTCCCTCTACGTCTTCCCGAAAGACATGCAATTTCATTGATGTTATTCCTTGATGCCATCCTTTACGAAATCTATCGTATTTCTAATTGTCAACCCCTGATTCTTCTATAGTCGATATTGTCAGTCGTCGCGGTACTTCCAAAAGCTTCTCTTCTGATTACATAACCAAGACCAATATTTGTCTCTGTCTTGTTTTGTATATCATCTTCTCCTGTTATTTGCCGTTTCCGAGCAATCGTTGTTAGTAAGACAGGTAGTCCAAAGTTCCGAGCAATGGTTGTTAGTAAGACAGGTAGTCCAAGGTTCCGAGCAATGGTTGTTAGTAAGACAGGTAGTCCAAGGTTCCGAGCAATGGTTGTTAGTAAGACAGGTAGTCCAAGGTTCCGAGCAATGGTTGTTAGTAAGACAGGTAGTCCAAGGTTCCGAGCAATGGTTGTTAGCAAGACAGGTAGTCCAAGGTTCCCAAACATTCCTCTCAGAAACCACATCGCCGTTGCCTACAAGCTCTTCTGAATGTGTTTGGGTGTTCGCTAGCTGTCAACTCAAGTGTAGTCCACACCCGTGCTACTACTTCTATTTCACTGGACTCATTTTTGCGTGCGGATTAATGTCCCCTATTACCAGTATCCTTAGCCATCAGGCCAATACATTCCGACTTCAGAGCTGCTTGTAATTTACGTTCCGAAATCAGGAACGAGAAGTCCAACTGGGCAGTGTAGAGGTTGACGCATTACCTCGAAATCAGCACACCGGATGTTTACGAACGAGCGTTATTATCCACTCTGTCATGTTGATCTTTGCTCTTCTTAATATATTCGTTCACATTCGTCGACTCCCTACAATAAGCAGAACAGGTTCTATATAACATCTAGTGCTCTCTTTCTCAAATTCAACGATTCCCTACAATTCAGCAGAACAGGTTCTATATAACATCTACTGCTCTCTTTCTTACATTCAACGACTCCCTACAATTCAGCAGAACAGGTTCTATATAACATCTATTGCTCTCTTTCTCACATTCGACTCCCTACAATTCAGCAGAACAGGTTCTATATAACATCTATTGCTCTCTTTCTCACATTCAACGACTCCCTACAATTCAGCAGAACAGGTTCTATATTACATCTATTGCTCTCTTTCTCACATTCAACGACTCCCTACAATTCAGCAGAACAGGTTCTATATTACATCTATTGCTCTCTTTCTCACATTCGACTCCCTACAATTCAGCAGAACAGGTTCTATATAACATCTATTGCTCTCTTTCTCACATTCAACGACTCCCTACAATTCAGCAGAACAGGTTCGATATAACATCTATTGCTCTCTTTCTCACATTCAACGACTCCCTACAATTCAGCAGAACAGGTTCTATATAACATCTAATGCTCTCTCTTTCACATTTAACGACTGCCTACAATACAATAGAACAGGTTCTATATAACATCTAGTGCTCTCTTTCTCACACTCAATGACTCCCTACAATACAGCAGAACAGGTTCTATATAACATCCTGTGCTCCCTTTCTCACGTCCAGTAATTCCTTACAATACAGCAGAACAGGTTCTATATAACATCTAATGCTCTCTCTTTCACATTCAACAAGAGCAAAGTATTGACTTAGATACTTTACTAGTCTCACATGCTACCTTTGCATGGCCAATTCTAGTCTTAATCTATTACACACGCCTCCCAGTTTTATCAATTTATCTTGATCTGTTAAAATCGGTATGTCTTCCTTTCTATCTCTACCCGCTTTCGTATATCTTAGTTAATGCGCATGTTTATGTCGTTCCCCCACCCCCTTGTTTTTTTTTAATGTTTTATTTTGGCGTCGGTTTCTTCCTTTTGTAATGTATCTTTGATGTTTACCTTGTTAGACAAGTTCTCATGATAGACTTGACCGTGTTTAATTTTCTCTTTAGTTGCAGACAGCTCCCCGTTCAGTCCTGATTCAGTGGGGCTAATATATTTCCTAGCTGGCTATACAAACGTAGACGTCATGAAAATTGTGAAAGCGTTCGCCCTTGAACTTACGTTGCACTGATGGATCTTATTTTGTTTATTCCGTGGGCTAATATAGCTCTCTAAACTGGTTATACATGGTTCAACGTGGTCGATAGAATAAAGACGCTCGCCCTTAAACTTCCGGTGCTATGATGGCGAGGTGGGCCGTTCAACCTTTCTACTTTTATTAAGTTGGCTTAAACGCTGACTTGTCGTTCAGAAAGGAATGGCAAATTACTGAATGTAAGATTGCATAGAAAATCAGCATAAAATTGAATGCAACATCCTGCAAAGGACATGCAACATTAAAAACTGATAATCAAGGCGTGGTAAACGGGTCGTTTACTTACTTACCATAAACACTATACACCTAAAGGCGTGGTATTTACCATAAACTTAATGCACCTCAAGGCATCGTAGAAAGGCCCTTTATTTATTTCCCATAAACTCAAAACGACTCAAGGCGTGGTAGAAACGCCCTTTACTTATTTACCAGAAACTAGGTACGACGCAAGGCATGATAGAAATGCCCTTTACTTATTTCCCCAAAACGCAATACACCTCAAGGCGTGGTAGAAAGGCCCTTTACTTATTTCCCATAAACTCAGTACGACTCGAGGCGTGGTAGAAAGACCTGTTACTTATTTACCATAAACGTAATATGACTCAAGTTTGTAAGAAGGATAATTTACTTACTTAACATAAACTCATTACACCTAAGTGTCGGTTCTTTATTTTGAAACTTCATTATTTTCTTGTACACATTTGTCTCTGTGTGTGTTTGTGTTTTTTTTTGGCATATGTATCTTGTTTGTTATGTCAATATGACGGCACCTACTTCAGTACTGTTGGCTATCTGACAGCTACCTGACTTAGTGCCCATATCAGGCGTTGAACCTCACGAGCTTTCAAACCCGCATACCGAGTTCGAGACACAGCTGTGGGCGATTTTGCAGCAGACCGCTTTGCATTGGGTTTCATACAATGAGTACCGGTCGTTCAGAAATTAAAAAAATAGCAAACTACTGAACGCAAACATGCCAAGAAATAACCAACAGCCAAAAATGCTGGGGCTGACTGCGACGTCCTATAAATGATATGCAACTAACTTAACTAGGGTACTAGATATGAATGTACATAGCAGCCCGCAGTGTCCTTCAAATCTGGCGGTCTGTATCTTTTCCATAATTTTGTTTTGCGTCCGCTTGCTGTGAACTCAAGCACAGTTCAGAAATGAATGTCTTTATTCACGATCAATTATTTTGAAAACTGTCTGTTTCATCGTTATGAAAGTTTTCCTGCCGTCTTATATTTACCCCCACCCAAGGAATATGTCGTTGATAGGTCAAAAGCAACTTAAATCATCGAAAGCGGCGACATTTCTTTGATGTTTTGGGGAAAATGTAGTGAATTCATGCTAACAAACTAGTCTTACAGTAAAACAACGTCATTTCGGGTAAGGACACAAGTACAAGGTGTAGCCAGATCCGTATGGGAGTGGGTGCAATACAAAAGTAGCTTAAAAGTCGTCAGGGGTGACTGCATTGCACCGGGTTTTTATCCCATATGGCTCAGTCTCTTTCCGCAGCGCGGAAAGCGTCGCACAAAGCACGAACTCTGTAGCTCCAGCGACGACTCTCGGGAGTCTCCGAAGAAATGCACTCGTGAAATGAAGGACGCGGTCCGGAATCGAACATATAACCTTCGGAGCCCGAGTCAGACGGCTTGACCACTTCACCACGGAAATTCCCGAGAGGGGTGCAATGTGTAACATTAGTAAAGACAGAGAATTTAGAGGCATGGGGTAAATAATGTGTAAATTGACAGAAAGTAGAAGGAATATATTTCTTACCTTATTTTTCATTTCCTTCTTGTTTCTTAAGCTGCTGGTTAATAATGTGTACACAAGGAGTCTTGTTACTAGGATGCATTTAGCTTTTTATATTGAGTATATTTTCCCTTAGGAGCCATATCTTTGTTGTCCTTTGTGCTCGATGCCATAGCTATTTTGTCTTCTTGGGCAACAGCATTGTGATATGATGCATTGTCCATAATTAGACAAGCCGGTCTATCAAGGGATGGAAGTACTATATTCTCAAGCTAATCTCTAAATACATTACCATTCATCTCATTATGTTAATCCCTATTGTCTGTATGCTTTGATACGAACACGAGTCCAGCATTCTGTAGTAAGCCATTTTGAGTACTACCAGTATGACCAAACGCTGTCCTTTACTACTGGGCACATATCGCCCATAAACATCGCACATCGCATATAAAAATTTTTTGTTGTTGCGTATCCCTTTCGGGACGTTGCAGTCAACACCAGCATTTTCAGCTGCTCTTGATGTAATAGACAAGTGTTACGTTCAGTAGTTTGCCATTGCTTTCTGAACGACCGGCCCCTATACATTTTTCGAAAAAACCAGCACCGCCGTGATTCGAACCCGGGTATACGGGCTCACAAACCAAACATTGAAATCTGCTGTACAATCTCCAGAACAAAACTTTGTTTGTTGGATGGACATAATGATAAGTTTATATGCTAAATCTCATAATTCTCCCTCAGTTGGTTACTGAGATATGGAATTTTATATTGGGGCAGACAAAGGTAAACAGACTATAGTGCAATCGATTGCTTTTTTGTGTGTGGATAAGCTGCCCTTATTACCAGTGTCCCTCGCCATTAGACGAACCCACTTGGACTTCAGAGGTATTTGTATTTGACGTCCCTAAGTCAAGAATGAGAAGTCAACATTTTAGGTAACTGACCAATGTAGGGGTTGAACCCGCTACCCCGGCATGAGCACACAGGTTGTTTAAGAATGGGCGCTCTTATTCACGCTGACCTCCAACTATCAATACTTCTTTTGTTATGCATCTTTCTTTTCAGGTCGTTTCCCTTGTTCATAATTTTGGTTTTCCATGTTCCTTACGTCAAAACAACGTTAACCTTGATTTCAATGTTTTTCCTTGCACTGTGAAAAGCTAACCAAGTCAACAAATGTCAGGAAGAACAAACGAATAAACGAAGGAATGAACTTTATTTTCAAAGGGTTCAGAATTGAGTCCCGTTTAACTAAACTAACTAAACTAAACTTCTCTCCTTCTTATCTTTCACCTTTCATATATTATTTCAGTCATACATCACTTATGACGCTAATCTTCGATTCTCTCCCCCCCCCCCCCCCCCCCATAAAAAACAAACAAACACACACACCACACACACACACACACACACACACACACACACACACATATACACATGCACACACACACACACATACACACACGATAAAAATACATGCATTATAAACGTTTGGGAAATGGGCAGATATCATTACTACATGACTCACACATATTAATTATTGACACGGCAATTGTAATTAGATAAGGGAGGAATACCATAATATAGATAGGAGAATAATCAGTGTGTAGAAAGGAGTCGGGCGTGTGACCGACGGGCATAGAATGTTTAGTTTTGTTGTTTATTGGACACAATAAAATACTGTCCAAAAAACAATATAAGACGAACGAATAATAATAATAATAATAATAATAATAATAATAATAATAATAATAATAATAATAAGAAGAAGAAGAAGACGCAAAAGAAGAAGAAACAGAATCTATCTATCTATCTATCTATCTATCTATCTATCTATCTATCTATCTATCTATCTATCTATCTATCTATCTATCTATCTATCTATCTATCTATCTATCTATCTATCTATCCGTCCGTCCGTCCGTCGGTCCGTCGGTCCGTCCGTCCGTCCGTCCGTCCGTCTGTCCGTCTGTCTGTCTGTCTGTCTGTCTGTCTGTCTGTCTGTCTGTCTGTCCGTCCGTCCGTTTGTGCGTCTGTCTGTGGCGATGTCTGACTGTGGGAATGTGTGGGTGGGGATGTATGATTGGCTGGGTGGTTAGTGGATGTGTGGGTGTGGGTGAATGGGCGGGAGATGTATTTGTTGATGGGTGGGTTTGGGGTGTGTGGGTGGGTTGGTGTGTGTGATTTGGGGATTGGGTGTGAGGGTGGGGTATGTGTGTATGGGTGGGGGACGTATGCGTGGGATGGGGACGTATGCGTGGGTGGGGGATATGTGGTTGGGTGAGGGGTTTGTCGGTGGGTGGTGTGTGAGTGGGTGGAGGATGTGTGGGTTTGTTAAGGTGTCTGGGTGTTGGTGGGTGGGTAGAGGATGTGTGGTTGGGGGATGTGTGGGTAGGGGATGTGTGGGTGGGTGAGTTTGTTTGGAGGGATGTGTGTCGGTGGGTGTGTATAGGGATGTATGTTGGGGCATATGTGGGGAGATGAGTGTGTATGTGTATGTATGTATGTATGTGTGTGGGCGTGTGCATAGGTAAACTATTGTCATTGAGTTTGTGACTGTGATTGCGTATATGTATATGCGAGGGAGTGTGTATTTGTGTGTTATCGAGTGAGTGCAAAAATGTAAGTTTGTGCAACTTATGTAAGTATGTATGCAGGTATGTGGTTTTACGAATGTGCGCGTGCATGTGTTTCTGCCTGTCTCATAACATGGTAATATGCATTGTTTATGTTTACAACATTCATTTGACAATGTTTTTTTTCTCCCCTTTGTGAATGTATCATGCACTATAGATGAATGAAAGATGAGTGATTGGAAGGGCCGAATGCAAGACGGGCCTGTGTGCCCAATTTGTTACCCTTTGAAAATAAAATTCGTTCTGTCTGTCCGTCCGTCTGTCCGTCCGTCCGTCTGTCCGCCCGCCCTTCAATTTCAATGCCATGGGAACGGAAATGTACATTATAATACGACAGGGCTTGGATTCATGTAGAAGAATCGACTCTAGGGTCACTACTCGGTGTACCCCACCCGGTCGTGAACAGAAGTCACGCCGTTTTTAAAACTTCCTACCCCACTCATATACTTGCTGGACTGACAGGCATGCATCTCATTCTGGACATTAATTCGTCGATGACATTCTATAGGTTTCTCCCCTTCATTGAAAAAACAACAACAAAACAACGGATAATAGACCGCTGCTCCTCTTTGGTGCATGACAAAAGTGAGGCGGTAATCTTTAAACTGTCCTTATGACATTACCATGTTCGACTGCACTATAATTTCACGTGCTGAACACTCTTGCTACCCTTACCAACAATATTGACAGGTTACAGGACAATGGCATGGTTATCGTAATTTCCATTACACCTGTAAGGTTTTCATGTGCAACCCCTTCGTACTTGCTGATTTGATTGTATACCGTGTTTTGTCAAACCTGCTATTTTTTGTAGCACTGAATCCGTTAACTAATATCATCCACGTTATCATGTGTCAAAGACAGGAGCAAATTGTATCGAGAAAGTCAAAAGTTTCTCCTATCTTGGAACGCAACGAAATGTCTTTCAAACGGTCCCCTGGCTTTGTTTGTTGGTCCTGATAACACAACCGTCAAATTTACCAACTCTGAACAGTGAAAGCTATGGGTAGCTAGGATACCCCGCGAGAAGAGGGTATTTCTGATAACCGAAAGATTACCTTGGCGTACCTTTCGCTGTTAAGCGCACTTGAAATCGACAAAATTGATTCCCTTGGCGGCACTCTCAATTACCGCCCCTGAACTATTACCGCATTAGGAAAATGACCTTGTGAAGGGGCTTGGAACATGAAAAGTGATCAAAGGTGCTCCTGAAGAGGATAGCTCTGAGGGATTAGACTTGGTTACTCTTCTAAACAGTGGCTGTAATTGTGTGGTATATACAGGAGCACGGAAGGGTGGGAGGAGGGGGGGGGGGGGAAGCTACTCTTGGGAGGTCTCCTCAATTTAGGCTTTTAAAATTCTTCAAGACCGTGTATGTATGTGTGTGTGTGTGTGTGTGTGTGTGTGTGTGTGTGTGGGTGTGTATGTTGTGTGTGTGTGTGTGTGAGTGTGTGTTTGGTGTGTGTGTGAGTGAGTGTGTGTGCCAAATATCCCAGGCTAAACGAGTCTCATTCTGTAACCCATACACCAACCCCAGGGAAGAATATGCGAGATAAAGGATCATTCGAAAGGGATTTATTTTAAGAGGGTGAATAATTGGGCACGGAGGCCTGTCTTATAAGTTCGACTGTTTTCCCCCCAACCCCCCCCCCCCCCACCCTCCTTTCCCCATTTCTCCCCGCTATTGCATAATGCATTGTTTGTATATAAATTTTACATAGATATGGGCGTGTGCATATGTATGTGAATAAATGTACATACAAGTATGATGTATTTATAAGTATAAACAATGAATTAAGGGAGTCTCCGTGGCGAATTGATTTCACCGCCTGCCTTGCGATCCGAAGGTGTTAGGTTCGATTCCGCGCTACGTCGTTCGGCTCACAAGTTCAGTTTTCTCTGAGACTCTTGTGGTCGTCGCTGGAGCTATGGAGTTCGTGCTTTGTGCAAGGCTTTCGGCTGGCTGCCTTGCAGAAAGAGACCGAACTGTATGGGATCAAACCCGTTGCAATGAAGTCGGTCCTCTCGCCTGTTAAAGCCCTTGTTTAAATAGTGATTGAAGACACATAGCATATATTGCACCATTTATTGCCTGCCATGTTTTCCGGTATCTCGTCTTGTGCCAAGTACAGAAACAATTCAACATATATTAAAGCATCGTAATGAATACTTTCAACTTAAATAAACAGAACACTTAGTCATATTTTTTCACTGCCAACACAGGTATTTTGAAAACACTATTATGTCTTTTTGTTTACATAACCGCTATTCATACACGTGTACAGCAGATGCCTCTGAATATCTTTTTAAACACACACACACACACACACACTCACACACACACACACACACACACTCACACACACACACACAGCGAAGCAAAGCGTAATAACATTGTTTTTGTTTGTTTGCGCTCGCTCGTTTTGAACTCAAGCGTAGTCCATACACATTATTTGTTGTAGTGATGGACTGAACTTTGCGTGTAGATTAGCTTTCCCTATTAACAGTTTCCCTCACCATCAGGCGAACTCACTCCGACTTCAGAGGTACTTGTAATTTACATCCCCAAGTCAAGGACTACAAGTCCACATGTTAGTCCAGCTGTCCGGTGTAAAGGTTGAACCGCTTACCTCGGCATCAGCACAATGGATGGTTAAGAACACAAGTTCTTACCCATTCGACCATGCTGACCTGCTAATAACATTGTACTTTTCGCTATTTATTTCATCTCTGTTTCCATTCCCAGTTCTTCTAGACCAGTGGTTCTCAACCTTTTTTGGTCCGTTCCCCCCTTCACCATATTTTTAGAACGTCATTCCCCTCCTTACCATATTTTTAGAACGTCATTCCCCCCCCCCCCTTTTGTATTTCCTCCCTAAAATTTTCCCCCTGCCCCTACACAGTATACGTAATAATTGAAGCTAAATTTAATAGCACATACTAAAACAAGTCTAGACATGTACATAAAATGTGATTTGCGGATCTACTTACGTTATAAAATGAATTTCAGAAGGGTGATGCGTACAGAAGCGTAAAGTATGAAAGGAAAAACAAGATCAAGTAATCGGTTCTTGTATTAACGCGATCTTGAAATAATCTTCATTCCCCCCCCCCCCCCCCCCCCCCCTGGAAACCCCAAAATTCCCCCCTGGGGGGGGGGGAATTCCCCACCGGTTGAGAACCACTGTTCTAGACCCTCTGTATTTCAGGGCTCTATCGCGAAGTTATTTTTTAAAGCAATTCGTAATTTTGCCTACCGAGTTCGAAACAAAGCTGTGACCGATTTGAAAGCAGACCGCCTTGCGTTGGATTTTATACAATGGTATGAGTACCCGTAGTTCAGAAAGCAATAGCAAACTACTTAACGTAATTTGCCAAGAAATCACAAACCGCCAAAAATGTTAGGTTGGCTGCGACGGCCTGTAAAAGATATGCAACTAACTTCTTCTGTTTTTTAAAACGTTTAACCACCAAATAACCAAAAAACCCAGGTTATAACTAAACACTGCTACTATCTTACCTATACCAGTGCGGCGAAAATCCTGTAATAATCACCTGTTAGGCGTATCTAAGCGCCAGACCAGGACATTCATCACACCATAGACAGTAGCAACTGGCCTCATAAAACAAATGGGATAGCGCCGAGCTCTGCTTCAAGACAATGATAACCGACCTTACATTCTTCTTTTATGGGGGATGAGTGGTCTCGAGGTACGGTGTCCGTCTCAAGTGCTGGAGGTCCCGGGTTCAAGCCCCGGTGATGGCCGGGATTTTTTTCACGTGACTTCTAGTAACAAAATGCCCCTTGGTCTCTGGGTAGTGAGATCGGACGCCCGTGTGTATTGTTGCGCACGTAAAAAATCCCTTGGCAGTTGGAAATCGAAGAAGAGTAGCCTAACGGCGCTGCTTGGCCAAACGTTTGAGTTAAAAATCTACCCAAAGTATTTCAGGATTCTCGCCGGTGCTACGGAGTTCGTGCACTTAGTTGAGATTCTCTGGGCTCAGCTTGAGTTAGTAGTAGAACTGAGCCCCTATGGATTACACCCTTGTGCCGTGATGTTGATCCGTCGACTAGACTAGACTAGACTAGACTAGACTAGACATTCTTCTTTGATAATACGATGTTTGTTGTTTCGTTCTCTCGCTTTGATTTCAGACACAGTCCGACCGCTTGCTACTAATGTTAGTAATTGCTACTTCAAGAGATAGTCCTAACATCTGATGAAAGGGCATTGAAGAGATTAGGACAAGAATCGCTATGGCAAAGCCTTTTGGGGAAATTTAAAATACACTGACCAATAAAAAGATGTCATTTGCAACGAGAAAAAGTGTTGAAGTGCTACATATAACCGACACTTTTGTGTGGATGTGAAACGTGGACAATGACCAGTCAAGCTGAAAAACACCTAATGATAGTGGCAATGTGGTTTCTGAGGAAAATGCAAAGAATATCATGGACTAACAGAAAAACCAAAGAGCAAGACCTACACGAAGCACATGAAAACCGTAAACTGATTAGAGAAATTGTACATAGACAGTCAACATTTTTTGGGCACGTTATGAGAAGAAATAACTTGGAGAACTTGGTGACAACTGGCAAGACTGAGGGGAAAAGAACAAGAGAAAAGGTAGAGAAGTAAATACCTGGATGGTGTGACCACTTGGCATGGTCGATGCAATAACACAGAGCTGATCCACGACTCTAATGATCCTGCGAGATGGCGTCAACACAACCGCCTACGCTTATAGGCATGGCGCATGATGATGATGATGATGATTGCTAGGACATTAACTGCACCGAGTATAAGTACGGCCAATTAGTTGTACTACAACACATTCACACGTGACAACATGGACGCTGGGGCTAAAGACAAAGCACAAAAACAACAAGCACACACTGAAACACCTCCGTGACCCGGAAGTAACAAGAAATTAGTTGCACAGCCTATACAGGACGTCGCTGTCAACCCCACCATTTTGTTTTGACTGGTTGTGATTTCTTGGCAAGTATACGATCAGTACTTTGCCAATACTTTCTGAACGACCGGTACTTATACTATTGTATGAAAATACAACGCTAGACAGTCTGCTGTCAAATCCCTGTAGCTGTTTTGAACGCGGTATGCGGGATTACAAATTGTATATTCAAGCCTGCACCGCAGGGTCGGAGTAACAAGAAACTAACTGTAACATCCACACAAGTAACTAAGACGACTTCAAAGAGTGCACTGGACTGATTTTTGCGTGTGGGTTAGCTGTCTCTGTTACCAGTGTCCCGCGCCATCAGAAGAACCCACTCCGACTTCTGAGGTACGTGTAATTTACGTCCCCTAGTCAAGGACGAGAAGCCAACATTTTAGTCTAACTGATCGGTGTAGGTGTTGAACGCGCTAACTTGGCATAAGCACACCGGAAGTTTAAAAACAACCGCTCTTATTCATTCGGCTACGCTGACTTCCGTATATTTTACAATAGAAACGATTCACATTTAAACACAGGAAAATTGGCCACTGCCGTTTAAATTCTTTTGTGAACTTAACACTGAAAATGTTCTTTATCATGCAATTCCCCCAACTGTGATTTACTCTATCTATTCTGTCTACTACCGGATATACCCCCGCAAATATGCCACACCTGAAACCAGGCATTAGCCATACTTAAATGGACATTACAGACGATTACACTTATCTGTTAATATCCGCGCTTTCAATGCGCCGGTGTGTGTGTGTGTGTTTGTGTGTGTGTGTGTGTGTGTGTGTGTGTGTGTGTTTGTGTATGTGGTGCTCGCTTTGAATCCAAGCGTATTCCATACCCGTGCAACTACTTTTGGACTGACGTTTGCGTGTGGATTAACTTTCCATATTACCAGTATCCATCGCCAAGGGGCGAAGCCACTACGATTTGTGATATATTTGTAATTGACGTCTCCAAGGCAAGGACCAGATCTGAACATTTTTAACTGGCAGTTGTAGGGGTTGAACCCGCTGTAGGGGTTTGTTTAACCCGCTGTACGAGTTGGACCCACTGTTGGGGTTTAACCGTTGTAAGGTTTGAACCCGCTGTAGGGCTTGAACCAGCTGTCCCGACAGCGATGAGAGAGGCGTTCTGCCAAAGACCTGCTCCGTGAGAGAGTCGATTCTGTACATTTTGGAATGTAAAGAATGTATTTATCGAATTACACCTATCCTGAAACATCCAGCTATCTCCATGTTAATTAAGAATCAAATTGTAAATGCAAATTTTTATACCAACGTTGTACTACCAATGCCAAACATTGGCACTAACTAAAGAACAAGAAAAAAAAAAACTCACTACTTGTGAAATGATTGCCTGATTATAAACGAAGAAGAAACGAAGAGATTATAAAACAAGTTGGAGCGACACCAATTGTTAAATTCATTGATAGACAAAGACTTCACTGATTCGGCCACTTAGTGAGAATGAACCCAATGTTGCCAGCAGCATGAGCATACAACATGAAAATGGAAACATCAAGGGGCAGGGGAAGACCACGAAAAAGATGGATCGACGGAGTCATCAACACCTTAAAACCCCACAAAATCGCTGCATAACATGCGACCCAACGATTCCTACTTCGGAAATCAATCATCAAACAAGCCTGCGACGCCTAACACCATAGGGCAGTGAACGACAAAAGAAAGCAGACAGAAGAAGAATGCATTGCCGTTTTATTGTTGTTTAGAAATGTCCTGATCTAGAGTATTGGCGTGCACACGTTGAATCTCCGAGTGCAGTCGTGACATACCAAGTCTAACAACGTATGTGGCTATGTAAATTCATCATCATTATCAAAGTGCTTTGACGATCTGGCGTGGGCCAACATGCTTTTCCACATCTTGTGATCTCTATCAACATGTATTAATTAATTCATGTGCTCATAATGGTTGTGTGAATTTTGCACAGGCCTGATAAGAGTTTGCTATAAACTGTCTTTCCCTGATCTGCGTATTTGTTACAATATTTTTATTTTCTCATAATATGGCCAAATGAAAAAAATAAATTACAGATTAATAAAAAGGTAGAAGAAGACAAAGACGAAGAAAAAGAAGAAGCAGAAGGAGAAAAAGGAGAAAAGGGGGAGGAGTAAAAGAAGAAGAAGAAGAAGAAGAAGAAGAGGAAGATTTTGAAAGACCTCTAAGAAATACACAATAAAACCTGTAAATTATACCATATAATAAACACGGACAATGAAAAGCTAGCACAGCCTCGGTTAAGTCGACGATACAGCACACTTTACAAATCAGGTTTCAGAAAACTGCCGCTCTTTGTAATTCTGCGCTAGAGAATATATTACTGTCGCATTTGATGGGTGTCTCATTTGACGAAGATGGATCGCCTTCGTGTTTCCAGGAGGGAGAATTGAATGTTGAGGTCAGAGATGAGAACGAGCTTTGTCGGTTTGTATGGTTTAGGTTGTTTTGAAGACGTGAAACAACAAGGTGTTATTTAATTTACAACGGATTTTACAAAAATGTTATATATATATATATATATATATATATATATATATATATATATATATATATATATATATATATATATATATATATATATATATATATATATATATATATATATATATATATATATATATATATATATATATATATAAGTATCAAACTATCAACTCAGTTAAATACTTGTATCTATCTATTTACATGTTTACATAATTTTTTTTTTAAACACATTACATTGGTACCCTGCCGTCTTGACAGACGATAGTTAGTGCTTCAAAAAGGCATAATAAATTTTACCCATGGCTATAGCGAATGTGACTGGTAAGGCCAATTCGCGCTGTAAATGTTCGTTCACAGTGGGTGCATGTGAAAACGTGGTCATTTCCACCATCATGCACCATCTTACATCTCACACGCTCGATGTGTGACTTATCTGCAATAATTACATAATTACCTACATACTTACTGCATGCCCACCAGTTTACTTTCTTACCTAACTACCTATCCCCTGCATGCCTGCCTGCCAGGATAGGTAACTACCTACCTACCTACTTTTCTTAATATGCACTTACATACCTACCTACCTACCTACCTACCTACCTACCTACCTACCAACCAACCAACCAACTACGCAACTAAGCAACCTACCTACCCACCAACCAACCAACTAAGCAACCTACCTACCTACCTACTTACTTACATACTTTTCTTAATATGCACCTACCTATCTGTCTACCTACTTACCTACCAACATATTTACCTACCTACCTACCTACCTACCATGCAGAATACAATAGGCAAGCTGCTGGAGAAGTTAATTGCCAGAAAAAAATATCAAGCCAGCTAGAGAAGCAAGGTGTTTTCCTACCTACCCTTGGAGGGTACCGTCCAAAAAGAGAAACCTGGACCAATGCAGTAGTTTTTGCCCATGGTGTCTATGAGTTTCCACTCAGACATTGAAACCTTTGCTGCAGCGATTGATCTTGAGGACACGTACAACAGAGTACCATTGGATGTTTTAATACTTCAGCTCTTGAACTCAAGATAAGTCCTTTTCTCCTTAGTTGGATCGCTGCAGCCCTTCGTACCAGGGCATGCAAGTGTACAAGGGAATGAGCGGTCTGACAGGCTTGCAGGTAGGGCTATTGTGGAAAGCGGACGAGCCATGGACCAGGCAGACATTCTGAACGCTTTACGAGAAGTAAGTCGTTTAGGAGAACCAAGTGATGACTGGGAATCTACAACCATGGTCAGACTGCGAGAACAGCAAGTTAAAAGAGGCGTGGCCAAACAAGAACGCTAAGCAGGAAGGCAAACAAGCGCAATAAACCAACGCAGAACTGGTGTCGTGAGCCGCTACACGCTGAGGGATTTACCGAGGAGTGGATCCGAGCACTTATGGACTGAATGGTTCGATGTGCAAATAGGACGATCTCTCGAGTAACTGATTAACTAACACCCTCATACATCCTCATACACAATCATACATCCTCATATACCTCATACACACTCATCCATCCTCATACACCTCATAACCCTTATATACCTTAATACACCTCATACATCCTCATACACCCTCATACACCGTCATTCACTCTCACACACCCTCATACACCCTCACACACCTGCATACACCCCCAAACACCGTCATACATCCTCATACACCCTCATAACCCTCATACACCCCCATACAACCTCATACGCCGTCATACATCCTCATACGCCCTCAGACACTCTCAAACACCCTCATACACCATCATACACCCTCATACATCCTCACACACCTTCATACACCCTCATACATCATCATTCATCGTCATACATCCTCATACACCCTCATACACCCTCACACACCCTCATACACTACCATACGCCCTGGTTCACCTTCATACGTACTCATACACCTTCAAACACCCCCATGCCCAAGATGTCAGCAATGTCACGTGTCCTGTGGCGAACATTTTCTAATGTCCGTAAAAGAATACTGTTTCTGAGACACGTATAATCGATGTATAGGTCATGTTTAGTTGTCGTTTCTCTTCTTTAGTGCTTGCGAAATGTTCAATGACTCACATATGTTGCTTCATGAACGATGCATTTTACCAACAATTTCACTTCGTTTGTTGCTGTTGTGCAACAGGTTCTTAATACCGTTTAATCTCCGTATTGCAATGACCATCTTGTTGCGTCTCTCTGTCACATCCGGGGAACCAATTAACACCCGAGGCTTAAATTCATCACTTGACGATTGTCGTCTGTCATTTTAATTTGTTTAAACATGACCGTATGGTGTCTGTGTGTCTGTGATCAATTATCTTGCAGTTTGTCTAGTCTAGTCTCTTGCCTTCTGTTGATAGTTTGTCATTGTTTTATTTTTCTTTCATGATGACCTTGCTTTGTTTATTCATCTATATACTGTCTTGTCTCCATAGGTGTTAATCATAGTTTTTTTCACTTTCTTCTTTTTTGTAGATACGCTTGTTCTTTTGTTTTTATTTAGTAACCTTTCAGTATTTTCTCTTCAATGTTCCTTCCAGGGGAGTCTCCGTTGCGCTCTGGAGGTTGTGGGTTCGATTCCGAACCGCCTACCTCGCTTTTACAACTTTTTTTGGGTTTTGTTCGCATATCCTATTTACAGGACATCGCTGTCAACATCAGCATTTTACTGCTGTTGTTGATTTCTTGGCAAAATTACGCTCAGTAGTTTGCCATTGCTTTCTGAGTGGCTGGCTCGCATACTCTGGTAAATAACCAACGCGACGTTACCGAATTTCGCGCTGCTGCGTTACCCTACGTGGATATACGGGATTACGGATAAAGTCGTTAGCACCCAGGCCAGGGAAACCGGCGCTTTTACAACTAGGGGGCTTCAAATGAAAACATTTAAAGTGTGATATAAATTACAATAACCATACCATTGTCTTGTAACCTGTCAATATTGTTGTTAAGGATATCAAGAGTTCCTTATCGGCGCTGTACACCTGCAATGAATGTAATGGTCACTACATCGAAAAATGATCCATTTATTCTTTACTTTTCAGAATATATTCTCTCTCTCTCGCTCTCTCTCTCTCTCTCTCTCTCTCTCTCTCTCCTCTCTCTCTCTCTCTCTCTCTCTCTCTCTCTCTCTCTCTCTCTCTCTCTCTCTCACACACACACACAAACCCCCCCCCCCCCCCCACACACACACACACATGGTTGCCATGTAAATCCCCTTCGTATTTTACAATACTCCAGGCTCTTTAAACATTTATCTGAGACTGTTGCCTTATATTGTGTATAACGTGTGATATTCTTTTACTTTGTTAATCAGACAATAAGTAAATCAGTTTATCTATTCATCCGCGGTCTGTCCGTCCATGGACCCGTCTCTGTTTCCTGCCCACTGATCTATCAGATATCTACCTATGACATCATTTGAGCTGCCCTTAGTCAAGATATTCACAATTGATGACATCTTCAATGTTTTCTTCACATTCGGACAATACCGGTGACGATGTGTTTTAATGGTTTCATTTTAAGTATTGCTCATTTATTCGCTTCATATGGTATATAATTCTGCAGTATGCACCCGAGGAGATGCAGCGAACTGTCAGGCAATAAATCGTGCAACATATTGTTTGTGTCTTCAGTGTTATACTTCACCATAGGACTACATTGTTTGTGGCTTCAGTGTTATACTTCACTATAGGACTACATTGTTTTGAATTTCTTCATTGTTGATTGTTATCTTTTGTTGACAGCAGCTTTTATTTTGTTATTTAAAAATTTTTTTTTATGTGTGTGGTGTACTGTTAGTTGGTCGTCATTATCCAGTGCCCTGCCAGCTGGCGTAGGCGTTCATGGCTCTCCACCGATCTCGGTCGTTGGTTTTCTGGATCAACTCTGCTGATGAAATTCCTCCATGCCATCGTCTCAATCCATCCAGCACCATTTCCCTTGGCCTGCCTCTGCCTGTCTTCTCCTCCATCTTTCCAGTTGTCACGATGTTCTCCAATGCCTCTCTTCTCATCACATGACCGAAGACAGATGTTTGTCTATTCCTTATTGTTGTATATAATGTTCTAGTTTCATTAGCCTGTATCAGGCAATCGTTGTTAGTTACTCTGGCAGTCCAAGTAATTCGTAACATTCGTCGCAGGAACCACATCTCTGTTGCTTCTAATTTCTTCTTAATTTGTTCATTTACATTCCAAGATTCACTGTCATACAGCAAAACTAGTTCTACATAGCATTTCAGTATTCTCTTTCTTACATTCAGTGATAGTGACTTATTGCATAAGATACTCTTCATTTTCTGAAATGCGGCTTTTGCTTGCCCTATTCTGCTCTTAATCTCTGTTCTACATCTTCCATCTGATGTCATAAATTTCCCCAGGTATTTAAAATTATGCACTTGGTTAAGAATTTTCCTTTCTATTTTTATGTCACATTTTGGTGTCACCATTTTCTTTGATATCACCATTGTTACTGTTTTCTTGATATTCAAGTAGATTCGTTTCCTTGCACTCTCTGTTACTACAATGTCCAACAATTGTTGTAGGTCTGTTGAATTATACGCCAACAATATTGTGTCGTCTGCATAGCGTATATTGTTTATATTATAATCTCCAACTAGTATTCCTGGCATCTCTTTGATCTCTCTCATTTTTACTTCGCTATATAGGGAGAAAAGATCTGGTGACAAGACACACCCCTGTCGTACGGTCCTTATCTGTTCGCAAAACTACCCTCTTTATTTCCCATTTTAATTGCTGCTACTTGGTTCCTGTAAATATTCTTTATTATTCTTAAATCTTTCCCATCAATGCTGATCTCTTCTAACATTTTAATCAGTTCATCATGTTTTACTTTATCAAATGCCTTTGTATAATCTATGAAACACAAATATATGTCTTTCTGTTTCTCTATTGACCTTTCTATTAGTGTCCGTAATGTATATATTGCATTGTTTGTGCCCTTTCCCTCCACAAATCCATACTGTTCTTCATTAATTTCCATTTTTATTTTCTTTCTGGTTCTTCTCATTATGATTCTGAGTAGAAGCTTAGTAATATGGTTTATGAGATTAATTGTAAGAAAATCTTCACATTCAATTGCTCCTGGTCTTTTTGGTATAGCTATAAATATAGATTTCAGCATATCGCTCTGCAAATATCCACTGTTGTAAATATCATTCAACATTTTGGTTAATATATCTACTCTAAATTCTCGCAATACTTCTTATTCTTCTATGGTGATTTCATCTGGCCCAGCTGTTTTTCCTTTCTTCATATGTTTTATAGCGTCAGCGACTTCTTCTTTTAGAATAGGTTAGTTGGTAGCCTAGTTATATGGCCAAACCATATAACTTGCTGTTTTCTTATGAAAGTGAGGCATGGACAATAAACAGACAAGTGAGGCATAGACAATAAAGAGACAAGTGAGACATAGACAATAAATAATCAATTTAGACATAATATTGTTCTATCCTGCTACAGCCGTTGCTTCCCTTGTCGCGATCACTTAAACCTGTGGAAATATCACATGAAGATAATGCCTATTACTGTCTCTTATCCAATGCCTGCTTATATGTATTTTGTACCAACACAAATAAATTGGGCGTCTTGAGTTTATTGCCAATAAAAGTACCGTACAATCTGTCAGTCGCTATGTTTATTAATGTAATTTGTCTTCGGCTATCCTCTTGCCAACTGGCAATGCGTAGTTTACTTCTACATAAAACGTATACCTGACCCTTTAAAATGGCGACGTGCCCGAAAAGATTAAAGCACTCGCTCTAAAACTCCCGGTGCGGTAGAGGACTTAACCCGGATATCGGCATTAAGCTGAACTTAAACGTTATATACGAGTAAATTGGAATATTCTTCAACAAGTGAATGGGTACAATTATCTCGGAACAGTAATAACGTCTGATGGGAGATGCCTTGAAGAGATTAGAACAAGAATCGCTATGGCGAAAGTAGCCTTTTTTTTTTTTTTTTTTTTTTTTTCCGCTTTTCCATCCTGTTACAGGATATTGCGGTCAACACCAGCATCTTTCAGCTGTATGTTGATTCCTAGGCTAGATTACGCTCATCAGCACGCCACGACTTTCTGAGCGACCGGCTCCATACTCTCATATGTCACTTTTGCGATTCGAACCACTGTTAATTCTCGTCGCGTCACGTGACGAGAGTATTCGGGGTTAGCGGAGAAAGCTGCTAACCCCTCGGCCACGGAGCTAAAGTAGCCTTTAGCAAGATAAAAAAAATATACTGACAAATAAAAAGAAGATAAGTGAAACGAGAAAAAGAGTGTTGAGGTGCTACATAGAGCCTGTACTTGTGTATGAATGTGAAGCGTGGGCAATGAGCAGTCAAGCTTACAAACATCTTATGGCTGTGGAAATGTGGTTTCTGAGAAGAATGCAAAGAATACCATGGACAGCCAGAAACCCCAATGACCAAGTACTAAAGAAACAAATGAAAATCGTAAACTGATTAGAGAAATTAGACGTAGACAGTAAAAATTGTTTGGACATGTTATGAGGAGAAATAAATCGGAGAACGTGGTGACAACTGGCAAGATCGACGGGAAGAGAACAAGGGGAAGACAGACAAGTAAAACCTGGATGGCTTGACCACGTGGCTTGGTCGAGACAAGAACGCTGAGCTGATCCACGACTTTGGTGAACGAGTGAAATGGCGAATCATGACCGCCGACGCTTACCGGCATGGTACATGATGAATGGGAACGTAATCTTCTCGTCCAGAAAGCAATGGGGAACTGCTGAATGTTGATGGCGTTGATGGTAATTGCCTATAAAGGGCATGCAGCAGTTTAACGTCCCACATCAGATATTGCCACTGTGGTATGTCGTGTTGTGCTTTCATCTTCTAGATCACGACATATGACATGTGCTGGCTGGTTACTCTCCTCGCTGTCTTTCATTCTTCGACAATTCCCAATAAATTATGAACATTGTCTGAGTTGTTTGTTTGTATTTTTCTTGTTTCTTCTTCTTTTCAACTTAACCTTCCGTTGGGGCGTGGGCGCACAAGCAACGCACTCCAAGCCGTACTATCCATCTATAGATAGCTGTCCCACGCAGCTCCCTTACAGCTCCCATACAGCTCTCCCACAGCTCTCACACAGCTCCCATACAGCTCTCATACAGCTCCCATACAGCTCTCATGTAGCTCCCATATAGCTCCCATATACCCCCCATACAGCTCTCATGTAGCTCCCATATAACACCCATGTAGCTCCCATACAACACCAATGTAGCTCCCATACAACTTTAATACAGCTCCCATACAGCTCTAATGTAGCTCCCATACAACTCTAATGTAGCTCCCAGTACAACTCTAATGTAGCTCCCATACAACACCCATGTATCTCCCATGCAACTCTAATATAGCTCCCATACAGCTCTAATGTAGCTCCCATGTAGCTCCCATACAACACCCATGTAGCTCCCATACAGATCTCATGTAGCTCCCACACAACTCTAATGTAGCTCCCATGTAGCTCCCATACAACATCCATGTAGCTCCCATACAACACCCATGTAGATCCCATACAACACCCACGTAGATCCCATACAGCTCTCATGTAGCACCCATGTAACTCCCATACAGTTTCCATGTAGCTCCCATACAGCTTTCATGTAGTTCCCACACAGCTCTCATGTAGCTCCCATACAGCTCCCATGTAGCTCCCATACAGTTTCCATGTAGCTCCCATACAACACCCATATAGCTCCCATACAGCTCTCATGTAGCTCCCATACAACAACCATGTAGCTCCCATACAACACCCATGTAGCTCCCATACAGTTTCCATGTAGCTCCCATACAATACCCATGTAGCTCCCATACAACACCCATGTAGCTCCCATGCAACACCCATGTAGCTCCCATGCAACACCCATGTAGCTCCCATACAGTTTCCATGTAGCTCCCATACAGCTCTCATGTAGCTCCAATGTAGCTCCCATATAGATTCCATGTAGCTCCCATACAGCTCCCATACAACTACCATGTAGCTACCATACGCCTCCTATGTAGCTCCCAAACAACTCCCAAACAGCTCCAATACAACTCTCATACAGCTCCCAATAAGCTCCCATAGAAATCCCATAAGATTTGATACAGCTCTCATGTAGCTCCCATTCAGCTCCCATAAGCTCTCATACAGCTCATATAAGTTCCCTTAAGCTCCCATAGAAATCCCATAAGATTTCATACAGCTCCCATGTAGCTCCCATACAGCTCCCATAAGCTCTCATACAACTCCCATAAGCTCCCATAAGCTCCCATAGAAATCCCATAAGATTTCATACAGCTTCCATGCAACACAAAAAGATCTATTGAAAAACATAAAATTAGCAAATTGTAAATTGTCTAATTTCGGGAATTTCGTTAGATCTGTTTGTATCATTTCGGACGAAGATCACTAAGATGGAAACGTTGATTCTTTGTGTTGTGGTGTCACTTATTGTTATCTTATTGTTTACAAATATTAGTATCATTGTTAGTTTTACACTGTGATTTCCGTTTTGCTGGATTTGCGTTCGCAGTAAGATATTTATACCGTGTCTGTGCTCTGTGGCGGAGGTGTTACGGGCTCAATTCGTAATTCCGTATACCACTTTCGAAATACAGCTGCCGGCGATTTGGAAGAAGATCGCCTTGCGTTGGTTTCCTATACAAAAGGCATGAGTGCTGGTCGTTCAGAAAGCAATGGCAAACTACTGAATGTAATCTTGCCAAGAAATTACATACAGCAAAAAAAAAAAAAAAAAAAATCGCCAGGGTTGATTGCCACGTCTTGTGAATGATATGCAATTAACTTAACTGTGTTCATGATCTCTATGTTTCGCATAAGTTACACAGACCTGTTTTTGTTATCCTAGTATGTATAGCAGTTGGCCATCGGTGTCTGAACTATCATGCTTAGCAGTACTGTGAACAATAAAGGATTCTTTTACATGCCTCTAGAGGTGTTCGGTATGTGGCACTAGGCCCAGATTTCTATAGACCAATCGAAATATGGTCAGTACCACCTTAACCTCCCACTTTCTTGTACCCATGTTGACGTATGCTCGTGTTGACTTGTGTCCGTGTTAACTTGTACCCATGTTGACTTGTACTCGTGTTAACTTGTACCCATGTTGACTTGTACTCGTGTTGACTTGTACCCATGTTGACGTGTACTCATATTGACTTGTACTCATGTTGACTTGTACCCATGTTGACGTGTACCCATGTTGACGTGTACTCATGTTGACTTGTACTCGTGTTGACTTGTACCCATATTGACGTGTACCCATGTTGACGTGTACTCATGTTGACTTGTACTCGTGTTGACTTGTACCCTTGTTGACTTGTACCCATGTTGACTTGTACTCATGTTGACTTGTACCCATGTTGACTTGTACCCATGTTGACTTGTACTCATGTTGACTTGTACCCATGTTGACTTGTACTCATGTTGACTTGTACCCATATTGACTTGTACCCATGTTGACTTGTACCCGTGTTGACTTGTACCCATGTTGGGCTGGGTGAAACTAGAAGCCAGAGTCATTGTTGTAAAAAAAAAAATCCATATTCCCCTGTACGGACCGAACCTATGATCACCGGTCTTGTAGGCGAACGTCTGGTCACTACGCTACCGTGGCTTCCCCGACGCTCAAGCTACTGCGAAAATCCACGCATATCGACCTGCTTTTAAATCGTCTGACTTCGAACCCAGTATGTCGAGATTGTGAAACTGCGTTCACTAACCCTAGGACACAGAGGCTGTGTGTGAAGGACTAATCAACACCCGAACTTAGCATTTTACAAGTTAGCATTTTACAAGGCTGACTTGGTGAAGGTTTTCTGTGGACGAGCAGAAAGTGCAACAGAGGGGCCTCATCTGGAGAGACTGATTCTACCGGAAGCGAGCTGCGGTTCTGGACGACACTTAGCGCTTAAGGGTAAGTGCAGGCGCGCTTAATCATACTGCCGCTGGACCGCCAGCTTAACTGATTAAGTGTCGGAGGATAATATTGACTCCCATAAGCTCCCGTAAGCTTATGGGAATTGACTTCCCAGTTGGAAAGAAGAATGATATATCGGCATTCTTGGGCCGTCATGTTTTGTTTCGTGTATCTTTCGCAATGTCAATGTTCAGTGAACGGCAATATACATTACAATGCCTGTCCACTTGATAGTGTACCATTAGTTGAAACCTACTTTTTTTGTGGCACACAGTCAGCAAAGAGAACTCTTGGTTGGCAATTGAAGAAGGGGACGAAGCTCGTGCGGAAATTCCCGATTGCATTGATGCCTGTGGATCCTTACTCTCAGTCTTGTTATTTGTTGTTGTTGTTGTTGTTGTTGTTGTTGTTGTTGTTGTTGTTGTTGCTGATAAAGCCATTTGCGTGAACGATCGTCATTGTCTGTGTTTTTTTTTCTTTTTCTTAGATCGATAATTGATACATGTATTGATAATGCACACTGGGAGCAAGTCGCCGCTGAACGTGTTGCATGGAGGGCAACTATCAGAAATGGAATAAAGACAAAGGAGAAAATGATTGCAGATAAAGCACACACAGAGCGTGAGAGTCGTAAGATGGTGTATGATGGTGGACATGACCATGTGTTCACATGCATCCACTGTGGACGAACATTTACAGTGCGAATTGGCCTTATCAGCCACACTCGCCACCGCCGTGGGTTATAGTTATTAAGACTTTTTGAAGCACAAACTATCGTCTGTCAAGACGGCAAGGTGCCAATATCGAAAGTACCACACACATTTTGTTTTTGTGTTTGTTTTCATTCCTCTCAGTATGTCTTAATTTACTCATTGCTGTCTGTCTGTCTGTCTGTCTGTCTGTCTGTCTGTCTGTCTGTCTGTCTAGTCTGTCTGTTAGTTAGTTAGTTAGTTATTAGTTATTTAGTTATTTAGTTAGTTAGTTAGTCGACATATCATCCTCATTGCACATCGAACCATTCAGTCCATAAGTGCTCGGATCCCCTCCTCAGCAAATCCCGCAGCGTGTAGCGGCTAACGACGCCAGTTCTGTGTTGGTTTATCAATCTTCTTTGGCTTCCTGCGTAGTGTTCTTGTCTGACCACAACTCTTTTAATTTGCTGTTCTCGCATTCTGACCATGGTTGTAGATTCACAGTCATCACTTGGTTCTCGCAAAAGTCTTACTTCTCGTAGAGCATTCAGAATGTCAGCCTGGTCCATGGCGCGTCCGCCCTCCACAGTAGTCTTATCTGCTCTCTCTCTCTTCTCTCTCTCTCTCTCTCTCTCTCTCTCTCTCTCTCTCTCTTCTCTCTCTCTCTCTCTCTCTCTCTCTCTCTCTCTCTCTCTTCTCTCTCTCTCTCTCTCTCTCTCTCTCTCTCTCTTTAAGAAAAAAAAAAAAGTAAAAATGTGACCTCGTTCAACCTGCTTCTAACAGCGTCGGTTATAATCGATGTCCGTGGTTTATGCAGACTTCGATTCTCTTTCCTTTCTTTGTTCTCTTTCTAATTATTTCTAAACATGACTGATTATATTTTTCGATCTGTGTTCGTCAAATTCAGTTGAGTCTTATAATTAATGTATTGTCATGTTTTTTTGTTTAATGTACTTGTCAGTATGTGTTTTTTTGAAATTGTTGTTTGCTGTTGAAGGCTTATCACCGCAACGTCCTCTGTTTTCCGTAATTATATTTTGCCAAGCTGCCCAAAACTTCGCATTTTAATATTGTATGCATCTTCTTAAACTACTGAGCGTAATCTTGCCAAGAAATCAACAATCAGCTGAAAGATGCTGATGTTGACAGCGATGTCCTGTAAAGGATATGCGAACAAAAATAAATACATCTTCTTATGTTGAGCTAGCAGGTTATATTTTGTGTACTCCGTGTATTGACAAGCTGAATAATCGGACACTCATGCAGGCACCCGCCCGATGACCGGTCTAACTTTCAATGCCTTTGACGTCATTCTCGATTGACACCAGCGTTGTGATGTCATACTGACGCTCTCTTATCTACCGCTCTATCGATTGTGTCAATATTTGCCAGCTCTCAAGTCGCTAGTTGATTTCTGCAACCGACCAGCGGCATTAGGATAATTGTGTAAGGCACGCATTGACGAATACAAAGTTAGTTCCTTGCTTTACAGGAAGTCGTAGTCAACCCATTTGTTGCCTGATGGTGATTTACTAGTCAGTTTTGTCCAATAAAGAGTCACGCTGGTTAGTTGCATATCCTTAACAGGACGTTGCATTAAACTCCAGCATTTCGTTTTGGTTGTTTCTTGGCAAGATATATGTTCAGGAAACGTTCGTTTGTCATTGATTTCTGAAATACCGGCACTCATACCACTTATTAAAAACCAGCGCCAGGCTGTCTGCTTCCAAATTGCCCGCAGCTGTGTTTCGAGCTCGGTATGCATGCGGGATTGCGAATAGCGTTCGTAACCATTTCGTCACAGCTGCGGGAGTCTCCGTGGCGAAGTAGTCAAGACGTCTGACTCGGGTTCCGAAGGTTGTGGGTTCGATTCCAGCCTTGGGTTCACGATTGCATTTTTTTCGGAGACTCCTGAGGTTCGTCGCTGGAACTACGGAGTTCGTGCTTTGTGCGACGCTTTCCGCGCTGTGAAAAGAACCTGAGCCGTATGGGATAAAATCCCGGTGCAATGAAGTCCACCCTGTCGACCTTTAAGCGATTTTATTTATTTATTTATTTATTTATTGTTTTGGAAGACTGTAAAGAGAATTAAACAAAGCCCACTGAACCACATGGTGCGGTAAACACGCTGGCGCTGAATAGGACAAGCACGGAGAAAACCTGAGGATAATATAACTAGATCACTCTCTTGTCTGGAAACCACAAGATAGGACAAGCACGGAGAAAACCTGAGGACAATATAACTAGACACTCTCTTGTCTGGAAACCACAAGATGGGACAAGCACGGAGAAAACCTGAGGACAATATAACTAGACACCCTCTTGTCTGGAAACCACACAGCAAACGACATAACGGGAGGCCTAACACACGAATTGATTCCCCGGAAGGTTAACCCGGTCAATAAATGCCTTAAGAAGTCGGATGTGTCGAAGGTGGAAATATCGCAGCTCTGCTGTAAACAGACACAAGGCAATTACTTCTAAAACAACATTCCAGACGAACAAAAAAAAAAAAAAGAAGAAGAAGAAGAAGAAGAAGAAGAAGAAGAAGCAGAAGAAGAAGAAGAAGAAGAAGAAGAAGAAGAAGAAGAAGAAGAAGAAGAAGACGAAGAAGAAGGAGGAGGAGGAGGAGGAGAAGGAGAAGGAGGAGGAGGAGAAGTTGGCCATTAACCGGCAGATTTACTAAGGGGGTAGTGAAACGCGCAGTTGTAAAATTCCCTTACATACAGAGGACTCGAAATCTGCTGCTGGCAGTTCGGACTCAGGCCGCTTTATGTTTATGTAGATGGGGTGACGTGCCGTCCGTTCAGAAAGCAATGCTGAAAAGTAGGACTCCATGAGGAAAGAAAAACCATATTGTAACACCAAAATAAATGGGAAAATCCTTACACAGAATCGGAACAACTTTCTCGGAAAAGTGATAGAATCTGATAGAAGATGCCTTATAGAGATTAGGACAAGAATCGCATGGCATAAACAATCTTTTGGAAGATTAACAAAAAACAAAACATACCAATAAAAAGCTGCCAGTTGCAGTGACAAAAAGAGTATTAATGTCATATACAAAGCCTAAACTGTCGCATGAATGTGAAACATGGGAAATAAGCAGACAAACTGAGAAACATCTAATGGCAGCGAAAATGAGGATTCAGGGAAAACTGAAAAAAAAAAAAAATGGCATAGGTGGACCCAAAAAAAAAAAAAAGATTGAGTGAATACTTCAATAAAGTAATGAAAAGAGTAAATTGTTTAGAGAAACTACTAGAAGACTATCACGTTTTCAGAAATTTAGTGACAATTGGCAAGACTGATGGTAAAAGGGCAACGTGTAGACAAAGGGATACATACCGCGATGACTTAGCCACAAGGTAAAATCGGGACAAGAATACAGACCTCATCCAGGACTACTGATCGTTTGAGATGTACAATCACATCACGCCCAAGCCTATAGACATGCTAGATGATAATACATATATCCTCTGCGAAGTACACTAGTGTGTAGCAGTTATCTGATTCACTTACTTTATGTGTTAGTTTCACGCATTTGTTCGCATAATCGCGTCCAGGTTAAGGCATTATTATATACCACACATATTATTATTATTTTTTTTTTTTGCAATTATTACTGCATACAGCTGTCCCTATTCGGGAACTTTCGCACGAACCCACGATCTTGTTTGTCTACATTCCCACGGTATTCTGAACGCGACTAGGTAATGTCGCATGTAGCTGTGATCTGTTCTTAAACATTCGCAATCAGCAGTGTTCTCCGTCCGCCATTAGAATAGTTGATCAGCTCATTTGTACAGTAGTTATAATATCATATTTTCGCCGTTAGTTCCTGCTATTTATATTAGCAGCAACCCTTTGATCTGAATGCATACATCGATCGAGGCACTTTTGAGAAATAACATTGCCGAATGTATTTTCGGCAAGGCCTGGCCTGTTTGGGATTACTTGCACCCCGGGGCGGGCCCGTCGTCACGGTTGAGCAGTTTTAATCCCGGTGAGGTCTCGTCGTCACACTTCACGTGTTCTGGTTTGTAGTTTGACAGATAGCGTGAAATGCTGTAAATAAATGACGCCAGTGACGCCGCAGCAGTGTCGGCTCCACAGGGGAGGCAGTTTAGTGAGGTGGGGGTAGGGGGGGGGGGGTGTCCTCGGTTACTGTTACGATTAGAACAGAAAGGAGGGGGGGGGGCAGGGTGAGGGTTTGGCGTGGCTGAAAGGTTCGCTTCAGAATAACAAGGTACAGGGTTCTATCTCAGCATAGAGATGGGCGTTTGTTTTAAAGAAAAGATGAAAGATCTACTTCATTGCACCGAGTTTGAACCAATACAATATGGCTCGGTTTCTTTCCGTTGAGCGGCCTGCCGAAAGTGTCGCTTAAATAACGAGTTCGGTAGCTCCAGCGACGACCCCCAAGAATCGTCAAGAAAACTGCACTCGTGAACTGATTGACGGAGTCTAGAATCGAACCCAAACCATTCGGACTGGCCAGCACTGGGGCTGAGTCAAAGAAGATCTGATATGTGAGAAAGAGGACGCCCGAGAAGAAATGAATTGACCACATCAAGTACATAGTACAATCACACGGAATGACACTATTCAGTGCCACACTTCGGGCGCTGGCGCGTCAACTATTCCTCCCCACGTCGCTTGATTGCAAAATGGTAAGATGATAATGGTACTCTTTAATTGAAGTACATCATGTAGGGGTGATCTCTGTAGGTAGTCAGTCTCACTGGCTGCATCCGTGTGTCTGGTCAATAATTTGGATGTGTGAGGGTTTCACCTCTGAAGTCGGAGTGGGTTCGCCTGAAGGCGAGGGACTCCGGTACAAGGGAAATCTGACCTACACGCAAAATTCAGTCCATTACTAATATAAATAGTTTGTAAGGACTACGCTTGAGTTTAAAGCGAGCGAATGAAAAAGAAAGAAAACAGAAAAAGTGTGAGGGTCTTAATTGAGATGAGGATCTTAAGTCAGCTGAGAGTTTTAGGTGAGGTGAGAATTTTAGGGTAGGTGAGGGTCTCAGGTGAGGTGAGGGTCTTAGATGAGGTGAAAGTCTTAGGTGAGGTGAGGGTCTAGGTGAGGTGAGGGTTTTAGGTGAGGTGAGAGTCTTAGGTGAGGTGAGAGTCTTAGGTGAGGTGAGAGTCTTAGGTGAGGTGAGAGTCTTAGGTGAGGTGAGGGTCTTAGGTGAGGTGAGGGTCTTATTTGAGGTGAGGGTCTTAGGTGAGGTGAGGGTCTTAGGTGAGGTGAGGGTTTTAGGTGAGGTGAGAGTCTTAGGTGAGGTGAGAGTCTTTGGTGAGGTGAGAGTCTTAGGTGAGGTGAGAGTCTTAGGTGAGGTGAGATTCTTAGGTGAGGTGAGAGTCTTAGGTGAGGTGAGGGTTTTAGGTGAGGTGAGAGTCTTAGGTGAGGTGAAAGTCTTTGGTGAGGTGAGAGTCTTAGGTGAGGTGAGAGTCTTAGATGAGGTGAGAGTCTTAGGTGAGGTGAGGGTCTTAGGTGAGGTGAGGGTCTTAGATGAGGTGAGGGTCGTGGGAGAAAGAAAAACAACATTAGATCAGCGCATAACACCAGTGAAGGCATTAACCAATTAAGTTAACAGACAGTTGAATAATAATAGTAGTAATATTAGTAGTAGTAGTAGTAGTAGTAGTAGTAGTAGTAGTAGTAGTAGTAGTAGTAGTAGTAGTAGTAGTAGTAGTAGTAGTAGTAGTAGTAGTAGTAGTGTTAATAAGAAGAAGAAGAAGCAGCAGCAGCAGCAGAAGAAGAAGAAGAAGAAGAGGAAGAAGAAGAAGAAGAAGAAGAAGAAGAAGAAGAAGAAGAAGAAGAAGAAGAAGATGATGATGAAGAGGGAAGAGGGGAGGAGGAGGAGAAGGAGGAGAATTAGGAGAATGAGGAGGAGAAGAAGAAAAGGGAGAAATGAATATTTATGGAGAAGAACATGAGGGGAAACAGGAAGAAGGGGAGGAACAGGAAAAGTAAGAAAGTTTAAATAACTTGAAATAACAGAAAGGGAAACTGAACAGTTAAGAGGATAAGGAATAGGCCGAGGTATTGGAAGACAAACAGGAAGAGAAGCCGGTCAAGAGGACATATACATACATGCATACATACTTGCATTATTTACACAAATTCTCACAATTATGCACGCAATCAATAACACACAAATTCACACTCTGGCATACACATATACTCATACACAATCACAAACTCACCAACAAGAGTTTACTTATACATACATACATTCTATCTTTATCTATTTTTCTCTCTTTCACTTCTCTCTCTCTCTCTCTCTCTCTCTCTCTCTCTCTCTCTCTCTCTCTCTCTCTCTCTCTCTCTCTCTCTCTCTCTCATGCCCATGTATCTTCATTCATACGTACAGAAAAGCACACACATACACTCCTTCTCATACACACGTAAGGATGAGAGGAAGAGAAAGAAAAGGATCAGAGAAGGAACAGAATTAGGACCAGTAAAAACATGGGGAGGGATTGGAAAAGTAGCAGCATGTGTGTGGACAATGCTGGGGTTCAAATCCAGCAACAAAAACAAAATTCGCTTGGCATTCTGAACTCTATCATGTTTACAACAGTGGTTCTCAACCTTTTTTGGCCCGTGCCCCCCTTCACCATATTTTAAGAACATCATTCTCCCCCCCCCCCCCCTTCCTATCAAAAATTTGGCCCATGCCTCCCTTCACCGTATTTTCAGAATGCCATCATCAGAAAAGCACACACCGTATTTTCAGAACGCCATCATCAGAAAAGCACACACATACACTCCTTCTCATACACACGTAAGGATGAGAGGAAGAGAAAGAAAAGGATCCCCCCCTTTATATTTCCTATCTAAAAATCCCCCCAACCCTACACAGTATACGTAAAAATGGAAGGTAAATTTAATAGCATATATTAAAACAAGTCTAGACATGCACATAAAACATGATTTATGGGTCTACTTACTTTATAAAGTGAATTTTAGAAGGATGAGACGTGCATAACTGTAAAGTATGAAGGGAAAAAACAATATCAAGTAATCGGTTCTTGTATTAACGCAATCTTGAAATGGTCTTCGTTCCTCCCCCCCCCCCCCCCCCCCTCCTTTTGAAACCCTAAAATTCCCCCCTGGGGAGGGGGGAATTCCCAACCGGTTGAGAACCACTGGTTTAGAAAATGTGAATCTTGGACTACATTGCAACTCGCGTGAGTGATTACACCCACAATTTACTCTCTCCCAAAACTGTAAGGCAGTAATAAATCATAAATAAGAGGTCAGCATGGCCGAATGGATAAGAACACGTGGTTTTAAAGTGGTGTGCTGATGCGAGGTGAGGGGTTCAAAACCTACACCAGACAGTTGGACTAAAACACTGACTTTTCGTACTTGACTTGGGGATGTAAATTACATGAACCTCTGATGTCGGAGTGGGTTCGCCTGATGGCGAGGGACACTGGTAATAGGGAAAGCTAATGCACACGCAAAATTCAGTCCAGTGTACTGGAAGTAGTGTGTGTATGGACTTGAGTTCATAGCGACTGAGCGCAAAACACAAATAACAATAAAATAAAAATCATAAATAAATTGTCCCGAAACAATATGCTGCTATGGGTATGTGCTATGGTAGCGTGGTCACATTTTGTAGGCTTGAGAACCTCGGTAAGGTGTGGGATTTTTTTCTGTCGGGGGCAAAAAGAAAATCCTAACCTGCACAGTTCGCGGCGACTGCACTAGCCAGGCGGCCTTAATTCTTCAGGCTAAAAGACCCTCCTGCCATAAACCGCAAGGTACTCTATTGGCAGTAAATGGCAGTGACAGAGAACTAGGAGAAATAGGTTTGTATAACCAAGACACAAACAATAGATTGCACGAGCTATTGCCTAACATATTTCGCTGCATCTCGTCAGGTACATACTGCAGAAATCAAACAATATAACATAAAGTAATTAGATAAATCCTTCAAGCTGAAATATAGGTTGCCATATTTTTCTAACTTTAGCAATTGACGAGCCCAGGCATAGAACCTCGCCCTAGCGTGGTTATAACATTCCCTATCAACTACGCTAACGCGCCCGCCTACCAGGCAGTAATAATACCCCTACAACATTTTTATTTGTTAAAAAACAAAATCCACTAGATGAATATCTCAAAAAGATACGAAACTGACCCGTCTCACGTGCGCCAGCGTGTTTGGTGGGCACTTCATTAAAATTTTCCGCGTACTAATTTCAAAAACATACGTACCTTCTATTTTTGACAACGTACTAAGGACAAACCGAGGGTGCGAGGTAAATTTAGAACCTTCATTGATGAAAAGTTCCGGTTTGTTTGTGAATGCTTGTAAAAAAAGAATTAGCTTTGGATTACATTTTATTTGGATACATCTTTCGAAAATGAAAAAGAAAAGAAAAGTGGGTGTAAAAATAACAGGATCGACTTCATTGCACCGGATTTGATCTCATATGGCTAGGTCTGTTTCTCCAGGGTGGCCTTCCGAAAGTCTCATAAAACAGGAATTTCCGTAGCTCCAGCGACGACCCCCAGGCGTCGAGGAGAAAATTACAGTCTTGAACTGAACGATGTAGCCCGGAATCGAACATACGAGCTTTTTCTGGAGAGGCAGACGGCGTGACCACTTCGCCATGGAAACTCCCTTTTCGAAGATGAAAACTAGTGTACACGTTTGTTAAACTTGTGTACATGTTTGTTGATCTAGTGGACACGTTTATTAAAGAAGTATACATGTGTTTTACACTTGTGTACATGTTTAATAAACTAGTGTACATGTTTGTTACACTTTTGCACATGTTTGATAAACTAGTGTACATGTTTGTTACACTTGTGCACATGTTTGATAAACTAGTGTACATGTTTGTTACACTTGCGCACATGTTTGATAAACTAGTGTACATGTTTGTTAAACTAGTGATTATGATTGTTAAATTAGTGAACATATTTGTTAAATTAGTGTATGTGTTTGTTAAACTAGTGTACATGTTAGTTAAACTAGTGTACATGTTTGTTAAACTAGTGTACTTGTTTGTTAAACTAGTGTATATGTTTGTTAAACAAGTGTACATGTTTGTTAAACTAGTGTACATGTTTGTTAAACTAGTGTACATGTTAGTTAAACTAGTGTATATGTTTGTTAAACTAGTGTATATGTTTGTTAAATTAGTGTACATGTTTGTTAAACTAGTGTACACGTTTGTAAAACTAGTGTATATGTTTGTTAAATTAGTGTACATGATTGTTAAACTAGTGTATATGTTTGTTAAATTAGTGTAAATGTTTGTTAAGCTAATGTATATGTTTGTTAAATTAGTGTACACGTTTGTTAAATTAGTGTACATGTTTGTTAAACTAGTGTATGTGTTTGTTAAACTAGTGTACATGTTAGTTAAACGAGTGTACATGTTTGTTAAATTAGTGTACATGTTAGTTAAATTAGTGTACATGTTTGTTAAACTAGTGTATGTGTTTGTTAAATTAGTTTACATGTTTGTTAAATTAGTGTACATGTTTGTTAAATTAGTGTACATGTTTGTTAAATTAGTGTACATGATTGTTAAACTAGTGTATATATTTGTTAAATTAGTGTACATGTTTGTTAAATTAGTATATGTGTTTGTTAAACTAGTGTACATGTTAGTTAAACGATTGTACATGTTTGTTAAATTAGTGTACATGTTTGTTAAACTAGTGTATGTGTTTGTTAAATTAGTGTACATGTTTGTTAAATTAGTGTATATGTTTGTTAAACTAGTGTATATGTTTGTTAAACTAGTGTATATGTTTGTTAATCTAGTGTACATGTTTGTTCAAGAAACATTATTATATACTTATATCGATAGCTCGTGTCTACGTCTGTAGCTTAGGAGCAGCGCACGAAGTATCCACAATCTCGAAATACCGAGTGTGAATTCATCCGGGAGACATTTGGGAGCAGATCGCTTTGCGTTGATTTTCACAAAGGTACGTGCACCGACCGTTCAGAAACCCACGACAATTTAAGGAGAGTAAATGGTCCAGAAAATCACAAATAGCCAGTTCTTGCTGGGGTTGATTGCCACGTATTTAAAATGCTATGCAACTGGGGAAAAAAAGACTTACCAACGTCCACACACCCTCTACAATTCACACACATACGCATCCAGAGACAGACACCCACTTACAGGCCAACATATGACAACACACCCGCGATATATTGACCTCTTTACTCCATTCTTTACGACCGTGATAATTGCAAGACAACAACCACACGTAACCAATAAACGACACACACACACACACACACCTACACTCAAACACAGGCGAACACACACTCACACACACACACACACACACACACACACACACACACACACACACACACACACACACACAAATACACACGCGCGATGTTTTCCTGTCTAAACTGCAGACCATTGAGAATTCGAAATTGTATATTCTGAATTAGAAATTTGATATTCTTGAACTTCGCTTTCATTCACAACACATCCGGGGAACCAATGAACATCCGTGGCTTAAATTCATTACTTGTCGATTGTTGTCTTTAATTGTAATATGTTTCAACGTGGCCTTATCATGTCTCTTGTGTCTTTGTTCAATTATCGCGTAGTTTGTCTTATGTAGTCTCTTGTCTTCTTGAGGATCATGTATCATAGTTTCATTATTTTTTTTTCCCATGATGAATTTACTTTGTTTATTCATGTTATTATTTATATCCAGTGTGGGATTTGTATGTTTTAATATACTGTCTTTCTTCATCTGCGTTGACCATTATTCTTTTCTCAGTTTCTTCTTTTGTGTAAATGCGTGTTTTTAAAAACATAGTAACTGGTTAGTTTTTTTTTTTATCTTCCAGAGGTGTCTTCGTAGCGGAGTGGTGATAACGCCTTCTTTTGCTGAGAAGGTTGTGGGTTCGATTCCCGATTACATCATTTAGTTAACGACTGCAGTTTTCTCGGAGACTTCTGGGGGTCTTCGCTGGAGCTACGGAGTTCGTGCTTTGTGCGACGCTTTCGACAGGACACCTTGCAGAAAGAAACCGCGCTATTTGAGAAAAAGAAAAGAATCCGGCTCAACGAATTCGACACTCTTGTCTTTTCAGTCATTGTTTTGTTCCGTCTATTCCAGCCCTCCCTGTCTTGCTATTCTTCAACTCTACTGTATGAATAGAGAGCTTTCCAGTAGTGATAACCAACATCAAAACACTCTTAGTTAGTTGCATGTCCTTTACATAACGTCGCAATCAACCCCAGCACTGTTTATTTGTTTGTGGATTACTAGGCAATGTTTACCTTCAGTAGTTTGCCATTGCTTTCTGAAAGAGAAGTCAATATTTAAGTATAACTGAATGCGGGTGTAGGTGATGAACCCACTATCTCGCCTCTACTGTTTCATAATACACACGGTTCTGTAAACATACCAGAAACTGTTGAGTTCGATTTTGTGTAATGAGTTTTTTTATTTACTTAGTCAATCAGTGAATTAGTCTATCTGGTCATCTGCGATTTGTCCGTACGTCTCTCTTTCTTTATCTTTGTTTATGTCTAGTTTATCAAGTCCGACAGTCAGTCTGTCTGTATAACGTCCTTAAAAAAACAATTACGTGTATATAGATCAATCAATCAATCAATCAATCAATCAATCAATCAATCATATCTAATCTATCTATCTATCTATCTATCTATCTATCTATCTATCTATCTATCTATCTATCTATCTATCTATCTATCTATCTATCTATCTATCTGTCTGTCTGTTTGTCTGTCTGTCTGTCTGTCTATCCAGCCAGCCAGCCAGCCAGCCATCAATTTATTATGTCTGTCTGTATTTATGTCTGCTTGCTTCCTTGGTGACTATCTGCTTCTCATTTTGTCTACCTGTCTGTTTGTCTGTCTCTCTTTCTGTCTCTCTGCCTGATTGGCTGCCTACCTGCCTGTCTGCCTGTTCGCCTGCCTCTCTTTCCGCCTACCTGCTTCCTTATCTCCCTGCTAGCATATTTATCCGTCTCGCCGCCCGTCAGCCTGTCTGTCTATTCATCCGTCTACCTCCTCGTCTGTCTCTCCTACCTGCCATTCACCGAGGCTAAAGATAACACCCGTCAGAAGTCTTTTAATCATGTAGCCGGGTGTGTGTTCTTTCTTCTTCTCTCTTCAAAACAGTGCAGATAACAGACAGCTCAGCTAGTATGTCACAACTCAGACATTTAATACAGTCAGGAAATTTGCTCTCATATTCCCAACGCCCACAAAAAGTCCCTGATTTAATGGGATAAATTTATTTATTTATGTTTCTGTAGTGTGCATTCATAAATTTGGAAAGATTGGTTTCTGTTTGGTTTCTGACAGATCTGTCTGTAGTTGATTTGAAAGAGGTAGACGACTTTGTCGTTGAGAAACCGGTAAATGGTGAGTCTGTCTGTCCGACAGTCCGTCCGCCTGTCTGTCTGTCTGTCTGTCTGTCTGTCTGTCTGTCTGTCTGTCTGTCTGTCTGTCTGTCTGCCTCTCTGCTTATCCACTGTCCTGCCTACCTGTTTGCCACTTGTATGTATGTATGTATGTATGTTTGTTTGTCTGTCTGGCGTAAGTTTGTATGTCTGCCTTGTTATCTGACGTAAACCTGTCTTTCAGCTTGTCTGTAGTCTTCCTGTCTATCTACCAACCCACCTGCATGCCTGTCTTTCACTGGTACGCATGCCTGTTTGTTTGTCTGTGTCTGTGTATGGTGTGAGTATGTTTCTGTGTCTGTTGTGTACGTCTGTCAGTCCGTTTATCTTTCCAGTCTCTCACTCTTTCCACCCCCACCCCCACTCCTCACGTGAGCACCAGAAGTCAGTGAACGTGGAATGTAACTGGGAAACTCAACAAATAACATCCGCGAACAGTCGGGAGTCTGCGTGGCGAAGTGGTCAAGCTGTTTGCCTCGCTCTCCGAAGGTTGTAAGTTCGATTCCGGGCTACGTCTTTCAGTTCATGAGTGCATTCTTCTCGGAGACTACTGGAGGTCGTCGCTCGAGCTACGGAGTTCGTGCTTTGTGTGACGCTTTCGGCAGGCCGCCCTGCGGAAAGAGACCGAGCCATATGGGATAAAACTTGGTGAAATGAAGTCGATCCTCTTGACTTTTAAGACTTTTTAAGACCCAAGGAAAATACACGTTTCAGCCATGGCCGTTATCAGTAAACAGTAAGTTAATTAGTCGCGGTTCCAACTTCACGGCAAAGGGTCGCTTCATTATGCTCCGTTCCTGTGCCAGTGTTAGTTAGTCGCGGTTCCAACTTCACGGTAAAGGGTCGCTTCATTAAGCTCCGTTCCTGTGCCAGTGTTAGTTAGTCGCAGTTCCAACTTCACGGCGAAGGGTCGCCCCATTATGCTCCGTTCCTGTGCCTGTGAATATCACGCAAATGCCAATAAACAATAAAACTAAAAACAAAAATATTCACATAGAAAGCTTACATCTGCTAATTTATTCAAATTAATTCATCAATAAAATTACTCTCACCTATTTTACGCTCGCCGGTCTCTCTGGCCGAGGGGTTACAACACTTTCTCCGTAATCCCGTTTATCACGCAGAGTCTCATAGCAGGGCGAGAGCTGGGAGCGGTTCGACCTCCGCTGGTGACTTGCAGGATACTGAGCCGGCCGCTCAGAAAGCAATGACAAACTACTGAGCGTAATCTTGCCAAGAAATCAACATATAGCTGAAAGATGCTGATGTTGACAGCGATGTCCTGTAAAGGATATGCAAAACAAAAAACATTTTATGCTCGGTTGACCTGTTGTGCTGTATGACTGAATTATGGAATGTAAATGGACAAATTAAGGAGAGTTTGGAAGCAACCGAGATGTGATTCCTGAGGCGAATGTTACGAATACCTGTGACTGTTACAGTAACATTATTTTTTCGTTCGCTCGCTTTGAACTCAAGCTTAGTCCACAATTGACTGGTTTTTGCGTGTAGGATAGCTTTCCTTATTAGTAGTGTCCCTTGCTATCAGGAGAAACCACTCTGATTTTAGAGGTACTTGTAATTTACGTCCCAAAGGCAAGGGTGAGAAGGCAACATTTTAGTCAAACTGATCGGTGTAGGGGTTGAACAAGCTACTGCGCCATCAACACAGTATAAGCTCTTATATATTTGGCCGTGCCGACCTCCTTGCCAGAGTAACTAACAACGACTGCCTGAGACTGGCTAATGAAACTAGAACATTACATACAACAATAAGAAAGAGGCTAATGAAACTAGAACATCACATACAACAATAAGAAAGAGACAAACAGCTTTCTTTGGCCATGTTATGAGATAAAGAGGCATTGGAGAACTTCGTAGCAACTGGAAAGTTCAAGGGGAAGAGAGGCAGAGGCAGGCCAAGATAAATGATGCTGGATGGATTGAGACGGTAGCATGAAGGAATATCATCAACAGAGTTGATTTAGAACACCAAGGGCCGCGATATGTGGAGAGACATGAAGGCCAACGCCAGCTGACAGGGTACATGCTGATGATGACCTGGGAACACAGGCCAATTTAAATGATCACTCAAAGGGTATTCGAACACATAACCACAGGGCCCCAGGGTCGCTTGCTGGCTACTGAGCTTTTGTGGCTCCCACTTTATATATAGTTAATCGCATATTCTTTACAGGGCACAGCAGTCAACCCCAGCATTCAGTGGCTGATTGTGATTTCTTGGCAAGTTTACGTTCAGTAGTTTGCCACCAATTTCTGAATGACAGGCAGCCATACCAGTTCATAATAACAAAATTAAGACGGTCTGCTGCCAAATCGCCCTCAGCTGTGTTTCTAACGCGGTATGCGGGATTGCGAAATGCATCCGTAACACCTTCGCCATGGAGCCGGCATTTTATATATAAATCAATGTTAAATTCTTGTTTGAATTAGTCATAGTTATTTTTTATTTTGTTTTTTTTTTGGCATATCACTTACAGGACGTTGCAGTCAACATCAGCATTTTTCAGCTGCTATTGTTGTACCAGGCAAGATTACGCTCAGTAGTTTGCCATTGCTTTCTGAGCGACAGGCTCACATACCCCGTAAGTTACCAACGCTGCGAAAACCGCTACTGATTCTCGCGCAGGTTACGTTACTCACGAGAATATAAGGGATTACGGAGAAAAATGTTAACCTCTAGGCCAGGGAGCCGGCTCATCGTTATTAGTTCTCGCTTTTCTGTGTTTGGTTCCTTCTTGTTTGTTATCGTTTCCGCTTGGCTTCCAATTTTATTTATTTATTTATGTTTTAAGTGCTTCTTTTCCCATAGACTTACATTTTAACATTTGCTGTTTATTTTCTGTCATTTTAATGTTTGCGAACGAGTTAAGCGTCTCCCGTTTCTTAGCGAAGTGTTCCTGTTTCCTGTGTTTTGTTTGTTGACAAAGACTTTTGTAGCAACGTTCATGTTGTTATATGTTTGTGTCTTTCCCTTGTGCACATATCTCAAAATAATTTACTATTACATAAGTTTCATAATTTTGAATGAATAAAAACATTGTAATTTTCAAATCCAAAGACCTGACACCATCCTAAACCACACACCGCATCAAAACGCTGAGGTAATTTATCTGGTCGTGACGCATTAAGATAGGCATTATAAAATTGGAGATCTTCACTCGTCACCGCTTCAAGGTAAAAATTATAAAATGGGAGTCTACCTTCACACGTCACCGCAGGGTTTCTTATCCCATGGTGAGAAGTTGATACAGTTGCCGGCAGTCTAAAAATATGACAAATGTTACTGTGCTACGTGGTAGAGGCAAATTATGATGTCTGGAGATCCTTCGTGGCTACGCCGCTTGAATTGCAATCAAAAGACTATGGATTCGACTTCCGGCTACTTCGTACTGGTCACAAGTTCTGAGAAACTCCTGGGGGTTGTCGCTGAAGTAACTGAGTTCGTGCTCTGTGCGACGCTTTCGGCAGACCACGCTGGGGAAAGAAACCGAGACTATGACATAAAACCCGGTGCAATGAAGCCGATTATCTTGCCCTTTAAACATTGTTTTTGAAATGATTGCTGTTATTATTATTACTATTCGTTATCTTTGACTGACACGACTGACAGTGTTGGAGATCCATTGCAGCCAACCTTCATTGTGGAGACGGCACCTGATTGATTGATTGATTGATTGTCAAGTCAGTGGTCTAGGAACACATTAAACCAAGGCAGGATGACGTTTTCCTATGTGTGCGATTATTAGGCCGACCAAGTTTTATAATAATGGGTGCTAGCCAATATTCAGAATTGTCTGTGGATTGTTTAGGAATGAAATGCCACGAGAAGAGAACTAGTCACTTCACCTTATTTGTGACGACCTAAAATATAGGGTGTATTTTTAATGACTGTGCAGTGTTTGAAAATATTGCGGGTCCAAGTTTTGTATTAACCCTCTGTAAAATTCATGCAACATAATAGGTAAATACAAAACTTGGACCGGCGATATTTTCAAACACTGCACAAGCATTAAAAATACATCCTGTACGAAGGACTTACTTGAGCTATTACAGGAAAATCCCGAACCGTTCTCTACATGCAGCGAATATGAACCCCCAAGTTAAATAATTACTTGTCAATGGATGATATGTCGTCTTATTCGAATTTACCGTAACCACCACGAGCTTATATTATAAAACAAACTATTGTTAAATTGTAGAAATGCTGTAGAAATGTGGTTTCTGAGGAAAATGCAAAGAATACCATGGACAGCCAGAAAGACCAATGAACAGGTCCTTCAAGAAACAAATGAAGATCGTAAACTGATTAGAGACATTAGACGCAGACAGTCAACATTTTTTGGGCATGTTATGAGAGGAAATGGATTGGAGAACTTGGTGATAACTGGCAAGATCGAAAGGAACAGACCAAGGGGAAGACCTAGAAGCAAATACCTGGATGGCTTGGCACATGGCATGGTCGAGACAGGAACACGGAGCACATGACCGCCCACGCTTACCGGCATGGCACATGATGGATTGTTAAAATATCAATGCAGTAGTTTCCTCTATGCAACCCGATTTAATTTGACATATAATACATCATGTCTGCTACCAAATGAACAGCTTTTAAGTCATAAAAGTGACACACCCCTACTTCTCATGTTCGTCAATCCATGTTTGTGTCGTTCAAACTATTGTTTGTTTGACACTGAATGTGTTAACTTCCTACTGCGACATATTCTATCTTCTCTCGCCCGTTATCTTCACACTGGGACATATCTTCACACTGGGACATATCTTCACACTGGGACATAAGCCTTCAACCAAACCACGCCAAGTCTTTCGCTATCTCCTACAGCTCCCTTCATGTCTTCCCAATATTTTCAATCCCTGTCTGTGGAGATCAGCATGGCCGAATGGACAGGAGCACTTAAACAGGAGCACAGGAGTACTTAAACTGCCGGTGTGCTGATGCCGAGGTAGTGGGTTCAGCAACCGCACAGGTAAGATTGGCTGAAATGATGACTTCTCGTCCTTGACTTATGGATGTAAATCATAAGTACGTCAGAAGTGGGAGTGGGACTCAGCTGAAGGCGAGGGACCGAGAGACACTGATAATAGAGAAAGCTAATCGACACGGAAATCAATCTAGCTCACTTGAAGTACAAGTACGTGTATGGCTTACGCTTGGGTTCAAATAGTGCGAACATGCTTCCCCCCCCCCCCCCCCTTTTTTCCCCTTATACACACACACACACTCACACAAAAATACATATCTGTAATTCTCATTGCCGGTCTCTCTGGCGAAGACGTTAAGGACGCTGTTCGTAATCCCGCATACCCACATACGAACCACCGTTGCGTGAGATTCGGCAGCGGAATCGCGCTGCGTTGGTTTCTAACGGAAAGGTATGTGAGCCGGTCGCTCAGAAAGGGATGGCAAACTACTGAACGTAGAACTTGCCGAGACAGTAGTTGACTGCAACGTCCTGTAAAGGATATGCAACTATAAAACAAAAATTCTCATCTCCACTTAGGTCTCCCGATATTTCATGTGAACTGTGTGTTCCAAGCAAGAACGTGTCCAGTTATATTGTCTTCAGGTTTTCTCAGTGTGTCTCCTATCTTGTGTGTTCCAAGCTAGAAAATGTCTAGTTATATTGTCTTCAGGTTTTCTCAGTGTGTGTCCTATCTTGTGTGTTCCAAGCAAGAACATGTCTAGTTATATTGTCTTCAGGTTTTCTCAGTGTGTGTCCTATCTTGTGTGTTCCAAGCAAGAACATGTCCAGTTATATTGTCTTCAGGTGTTCTCAGTGTGTGTCCTATCTTGTGTGTTCCAAGCTAGAAAATGTCTAGTTATATTGTCTTCAAGTTTTCTCAGTGTATGTCCTATTTTGTGTGTTCCAAGCAAAAACATGTCTAGTTATATTGTCTTCAGGTTTTGTTTTCTCAGTGTATGTCCTATCTTGTGTGTTCCAAGCAAGAACATGTCTAGTTATATTGTCTTCAGGTTTTCTCAGTGTGTGTCCTATCTTGTGTGTTCCAAGCTAGAAAATGTTTAGTTATATTGTCTTCAGGTTTTCTCAGTGTATGTCCTATTTTGTGTGTTCCAAGCAAAAACATGTCTAGTTATATTGTCTTCAGGTTTTCTCAGTGTATGTCCTATCTTGTGTGTTCCAAGCAAGAACATGTCTAGTTATATTGTCTTCAGGTTTTCTCAGTATGTGTCCTATCTCGTGTGTTCCAAGCATGTATAACATGTCTAGTTATATTATCTTCAGGTGTTCTCTGTGTGTGTCCTATCCAGTGACAGCGTCTTTCCCTCAAATCTTGGTTCACTGGTATTTGTCATAGTTCTCTCCATGAGTTCCACATTGGTTCACTGGTATTTGTCATAGTTCTCTCCATGAGCTCCACTTCGGTGATTCTGTCATAACATTTTATTCCCACTATTCTGCGCAGGCACCAATTAGTCAATGATTGCTGTTTATTTGTAATTCTGTTAGGTATTCTCTAATTTTCTAACCCATACAGTAGTTCTGATTTTTTTAGCATTCGGAGTTTTTCATTTGAACTCAAGTATAGTCCACACACATGTCAGTACTTCTGGTGCACTGGACTGACTCTTGCATGTGGATTAAGATAAGTTTGTTATTTCCTTAACATGACGTAGTGGTCAACACCAGCATTATTTGCTGTTTGTGATTTCTTGGCAAGTTTACGCTCAGTATTTTGCCATGGCTTTCTGGACGACCGGCACCCATACTATGTCGTAAAAAACCAACGCAAAGCTGTCTACTGCCAAATCCCCCACAACTGTGTTTCGAACGCGGGTATGCGGGATTATGAACTGTTTGCGTAACCTCCTTCTCCACGAAGCCGGCTGCGTATGGAGTAGCTCTCCATATTACGGTGTGCCTCGCCATCATGCGAACCCACTCCGACTTATGAGGTACTTGTAATTTACGTCCACATATCAAGGACGAGAAGTCAACATTTACTCCACCCGATCGGTGTAGGGGTTGAATCCGCTGTCTCGGCATCGGCACACCTGAAGTTTAGGAACGAGCGCACGTGTCCATTGGGCCATGCTGACCTCCAGGTATGGGAATGTAGATAGTTCTATGATGTTGGCCTTGACATTGGAGTGACAAGTTATAAGTTTGGTTCTAAGTGTAACTTCCTTTGGCTTCCATCAATTTCCGCGACATTTAATAAACCATAAAAAAGCACTTTCTAAAGCTGTTGAATATATTCACAAAAACAAAAGGACAACCGTTGCAAAATATTAAAAAAAAAACACACACACACACATTCCCATAAATTTAACCTACTTAACTTAAAAAAGTTAATTTCGACAAATGAATTTTTATGGTATTAGTTAAATGGGTTAATGTTTGACTTGTTTTTAAATTATATATCTTGTGATACGTCACAATATTTTAAAAAAAAATGATATATCTCGGATAAGGGCGAAGCCGGCTCCCTGGCCGAGGTGTTAGCAGCTTTCTCCGTTAATACAGAATACTCTCGTGGTTGACGTGAGCGCATGAGAATTAGAAGTGGTTCGAGTCGCGCCAGTGACTTATGAGAGCATGGAGCCGGTCGCTCAGAAAGTCGTGGCGTGCTGATAAGCGTAATCTAGCCTAGGAATCAACATACAGCTGAAAGATGCTGGTGTTGACCGCAATATCCTAAAACAGGATGGAAACGCGAAAAAAAAAACAAAAAAAAACTGCGAAGTACTAAAAGGAGACGAGGGCACGGTAAAACTCCTTCAGTCGAAATGAACAGGCAGCTATCAAGGCACCATTTCAAAATTATAAATCCTACCCACTGAAGAATATTTATAGTATGCATTATGCCTTCACTGTTAAATTACGAAACATGATTAACATTAAACAGTCATAATATCCGATGGAAGATGCCTGGAAGAGATTAGAACAAGAATCGTCATGGCGAAGGCAGCCTTTTGTCAGATGGAAAACATACTGACCAATAAAAAGCATTTGCAACGAGAAAATGACTGTTGAAGTGCTACATAGAACCTCTACTTTTGTATGGATGCGAAACGCGAACAATAAGCAGACAAGCTGAAAAACATCTAATGGCAGTGGCAATGTGGTTTCTGAGGAAAATGCAAAGAATACAATGGAAAGGCAGATAAACCAACGAGAAAGTCCTACATGTAGCAAACGAAATCCGTAAACTGAAAATTAAACTCAGGTGGTCACAATATTTTGGGCACGTTAAATAAATAAATGTTTTACATATCCTTTACAGGACATCGCTGTCAACAGCAGCATCTTTCAGCTGATTGTTGATTTCTTGGCAAGATTACGCTCAGTAGTTTGCCATTGCTTTCTGAGCGGCCGGCTCAATTATCTCGCAAGTCACCAGCGGGGGACGAACCTGTGTGATAAACGGGATTACGGAGAAAGTGGTGTAACCCCTCGGCCAGAGAGCACGGCTTGGGCACGTTATGAGAAGAAATAAAGTAGTGAACAAAACTGAGGGGAAAAGAACACGGTCAAAACAGAGACGTAAATATGTGGATGGCTTGACCACATGGTATGGTTGAGACAGGAACACAAAGCTAATCCACAACACTCGTGATCGTAAAAGATGGAAAAAAAAAAACATGACCTCTCACGCTTATCGACAGGACACATGATGATGAGGATGCTGCCTTCACTTGACTGCGAAATCCTTGGATGGTGTTTGAGGCGATTGCTCTATCTATAAGCCTTTAAGTTCCTCGTGTTATTGTAGTCCTCTTGACTAATGGTACCTTCGGCCAGCTACTGAGTAGAGCGGAGCGACACTGTGAGCTGTGGATTTTGTGTGGAGTGCTTTTGCATCTGTCCGAGGTATTTGTATCGTGAACTGCATCTTCAGAAAGATGGCGGCCGACCGGTTGCCAAACTGACTGGGTTTTCCTTATGCAATAATGTGTGGCTGCTGGTTTTCTAGTGACTGCCGCTTCCATCGACGATGAACTGTATTTTTCGTGGCGGACTTTTGTGTTGGTATTCTGGCAGTGACATTATGTATAGTATACCTGTGCGAGTTGTTGATTTGTCGAGACTCCCGTCTGTGCCACTTTTTACATGGAGCAGTGATGAGCATGTTGTGTGATATTCTTTGGCATAACTCTCGCCACTATATAACTGTGCCATCTTCTCCAACTGTTTACACTGTCTATTACTATGCTGTCCTCTCCCTCCCCCCCCCCCCTCCCCCCCCCCCCCCCCCACAATAATCATACCTAACTGTCTTCACACCCCTATATTTTCATATCAGACTGTTCGCATATTTTTGGCGACGTAAATTCTATCTGGCAACCTACTATACTTAAACTCTGCAGCCAAAGAGCGCCTTCGCATCTGGCAAATCCGCCTTTTCTGCTCCCACATGGATACATAGTGGTTGTGCTTTTTTGTTTTGTGCTTTTTTATACTTCGTTGTCCTATCTATCCGTGTTGTCCTGTCCTTGACAAAGATTCTGCGAATCGAAACGTCGGCCGTCCTGTGTGTCATATTGTACGCGTTTGTGTGTATTTTATTTTATTATTCATTTTATATATTTATTAAGTGCTTCTAATTTAGGATTTTTACCTGTATTTCGGGATACGATGGATCTCCTTGTAAGGTATGTGCAACGTGTTGATGTTTAGTACATTTCTTCTCGCAGGAGCTTAATATGCCTATTTGTTTCCAATTCTTTGGCATAGGAACGGAGCATAATAAAGCGACTATTTGTCGTGAAGTTGGAATTGCGGCTAACTAACTAACTAATATCTAACAATATACATGCAAATTATTGTAACAAGTTATCTGTGTTCTGTTTTGAGAGAATTTTAGAACCACTGATTAGATGTCATAAACTCTCTATTCATGTGTCGCTGTAGGTGTAAATATGTCAACGCCTCTGGGTTTCGTAACAGAATATCTAACAATATACATTGTGATTACTTTAAGATGTTATCTTTGTTCTTTTATAAATCAGTCTGTGAACCACCGAGTAGAGCTCATAAACTCCCCAGTTTTGCTTCTCTTGATCGGCTGCATGTAAATAAATATGTCAAGCCTTCTGGGATCATTTTAAGAAGGTAGCTATGTTCCGCTAAAAGACAGCCTTAGAACCGCTGACTAGATGTTATAAAATTTCCATTCATATTTAGTTATATGTCTAAATATGTCAACGCCTCTGAGCGCCCGTAACTGTATCAACATCATAATCATCATGTTCCATGCCGATAAGAGTGGGCAGTCAAGTTTCGTTAATTCACAAATTCACAAAATCACTAGAGTCGTGGATTAGCTCTGTGTTCTTGTCTCGACCAAACTACGTGGCCAAGCCATTCAGGTATTTTCTTCCAGCCTTCCCCTTGTTCTCTTCCCTCAATCTTGCCAGTTGTCACAAAGTTCTTCAATTTATTTCATCTCATAACGTGCCCGAAAATTGTGACTATCTATATCTAATTTTTCTAATCAGTGTATGGTTTTCATTTGTTTCTTGAAGGACTTGGCCATTGGTTTTTCTGTCTTTTAATGGTATTCTTTGTGAGATAATTTTAGAACCGCCGATTAGATGTCATAAACTATCCGTTCCTGTTTCGCCACAGGTCTAAATATGTCATCGCCTCTGGGAGTCACACACTGCATATCTAACAATATGAATATTTTAATAGCCTCATTGTTTATTAACACATAGAGAAGGTCAACATTGACATACAACGTTTGTTTTTGTTTTTATGAGGTCACGGATGTGGTATGCATATACCCGCATATATGACATAATCCCTTCATCATCATCATCATCATCATCATCATCATCATCATCATCATCATCATCGTCATCATCACCGTCGTGATAATCATAATCATCATCGTCGTCATCATCATCACCACCACCACCACCACCACCTCCACCACCACCACCACCACCACAAACACCACCACCACAATGGTTCATGTCTTTTGCGGAACGACAAAAAGACACTCGAACCTTTGTCAGCTCCTTTGCCTTATAAATGATCACGCCCAGAGTGGCTTTAATGTCCCGGGTCCTCTTTCGTATTGGTGAACCGAAGCCCCTACGCCCTTGTACCTTGATGTGAATTACTGTTCTGTAAAAGCCACTGCGGCGTTTAATACGAGCCGAGTATCCCTCATTCCGAGAAACGATGACGTCATAGATGTCTTAACAGATTCAGTGCTGACCACAAAAAGTAGGTTTGGACAGAACAAACATGGGTGACGGAAAACTGGAAGTAGGAGTGTGTCACAGTTATGTCTTAAAGGTTGCTAATATGGTAGCGGACATGTTGGATTATATTTCAAATTAACTGAGGTTGTTTAGGGAAAACTACAGTATTGATATTTTAAATGAGACAACATTTTACTATAACAACATTTCGGCCCATGCCAGATACGGAAAGTCACTTAAGCGATTAATCACCAGTTAAATATGTCGACGTCACTGGGAATCCGACCTGAATATGTAACACTGCATTTTGATCACGTTAAAAAGTTATATATGTTCTGTTAAAAGTCAGTTTTAGAACCGCTGAATATCAAATGAAGAACATTTTATGCAATAAGTTATTGTCCTTGAACGTTAGAAAAAGAGTTCTTGCATGTTACATAGAACCTGCTGCGAATCCTAGACAGTTATTAAACAGGCGAAAAAGTCACAGGAAGTCTAAGAGATGTGGTGTTATAGAAGAAGAATCACCATCATCAAATGCCATGTCAGATGGTGTAGGCATTCATGATTCTCCACAAATCTCGGTCCTTGGTTTTCTGGATCAACGTTGCTGATGATATTCCCCCATGTCACCGTCCCAATCCATCCAGCATCATTTCTCTTGGTCGACCTCTACTTTTCTTCCCCTCAATTTCTCCAGATGTCACGATGTTCTTCAATGAATGCCTCTCTTCTCATCACATGGGCAAAGAAAGCTATATATATATATATATATATATATATATATATATATATATATATATATATATATATATATATATATATATATATATATATATATGGAGAGAGAGAGAGAGAGAGAGAGAGAGAGAGAGAGAGAGAGAGAGAGAGAGAGAGAGAGAGAGAGAAGAAGAAGAAGAAGAAGAAGAAGAAGAAGAAGAAGAAGAAGAAGAAGAAGAAGAAGAAGAAGAAGAAGAAGAATAATTCTGAAAATTAATTAAACATCCTAAATGAGCAATCTGGACGATTAAAGAGAAGCTGTGTCGCAAAGTCAACTTATCACAAACATCAGGAAGACGCAGTCATCGTTTTTTGGCCACGTTATGAGAAGACACAAACTGGAACATGTCGTGACAACCGTTAAGATTTGTGGAAAGAGAAACAAGGGAAGACAGCGTGAGAAGATTCTTGTGTCATGGCACGGAAGGTAGTCAACATATGAATTAATCCACGACCACGAAGATCGGAATTTGTGGAGAGGCATGATTGCTCACGCCAGACGGCAAGGCACTGATTGTTGATGATGACTGCAAGTAATAATCTCTCAATTCATATTTCGTTGTATGCCTAAATACACCAACACCTCTGAGCGTCTGTAACTGAATCTCTAGCAATACAAATTGTAATTACTTTAAGACGTTATGTATCTTTTGTTAAACGACAGTTTTATAACCACTGATTATGTGTCATAAATTCTCCGTTCATATTTCGTTGTATGCCTTTATATGCCAAAGTTGTTTACGCTTCCTAATAATTTTGCCAGGGGCAGCAACCCAACGGCCTACCCTTTGCGATATCCAACTGCCGTAGGATTTCTACCGCTCACAACTTGCACACGGGACCGCCTTGTTTCGTCCTTATCCGAGAAGGCTATGTGTCCGATCTCACTACCTAAGAGATCAGGGGATGGGGGAGGCGTGTTATCTTTAGATTACAATAGATCTTGAACACATTCTGAGCACCTACGAGGGGAAGTCAATAAGTAAGTCACAAATGGCTGTAGAAAAAATAACTAAATATGATAACAACTTGAAACCAGTTTATTTTTATACAAACATGTCTATTTCTCAATATAATTTCCACCTACATTGATGCATTTATTCCATCGTTTTATCAGTCCTCCCAAACCGACTGCATAGAACCTTGTTTTCTAAACCACGTTTAACTTCACATTCAACTTCGGCGTCGTTCGCGAAATGTCTCCCGCCAAGGTGAGTTTTCAGTGGACCAAAAATGTTTTTCTACCTAGCTATGCACCGCTTTACAGGACAAACATTTGTCTGCATAAACAGGAAGCATTTCCTTATGAATGTCCTTTGCAGGCAGTCCTTTTGCCCACAAAAAAAAAACAAAACAAAACGCACAACAGCACGTTGCTCTTTGGTTGTACACGCCGTAAGCACAGTTTCCATTTTGTTTATGCGCTGCGCATGCGCATGAGACACTAGTCGCCACCTGACGAACGGGAATATAAAATTCGATGTTGCTGTCACCTAATGACATGTGTACTGTAGAAAACACCAACTACATTTACCTGCCATCCCACAGACCTGTGTGATTTACTTATTGACTCGCCCTCGTATGTCGGGATAAAACCCGGCACCTTCTGAGACTGAAGTAGTCACCGTAATCCCACAGCTACGGCTCTCCCACATCCACGGCTCCCTCGCAGCCATGGGTCCCCCACAGCCACGGCTTCTTCACAACCACGGCAACCTCACAGCCACGGTAATCCCACAGCTCCCCCACAGGCACGGCAACCCCCACATTTGAGTTTAAAAGGCTATTTCGTTTGTAGTGATTGCAGAAGAATCCTTGATTGACTTCCATATGTTGCCAGAAAACTAGCAAAAGCTTGGAAGCAACGGAGATGTGGTTCCTGAGACGAGTGTTGTGGATATCTTGGACTGCCAGAGCAATTAATAACGATTAACTGAAGGGCTAATGAAACTAAAACGTATAAAGAAAAAGAGACGAACAACAGCCTTTGATGTGATGAGAAGAGAGGCATTTTGAGAACATTTTGACAACTGGAAAAATCAGTGCGAAAAGAGACAATGTCAGACCGATAGAAATGCTGCTGGATAGACTGAGACTATGGCATGGAGGAATATCATCAGTAGAGTTGATCCAGAACACCAAGGAATGAGATCTGTGGAGAGACATGAACGCCTACGTCTTTTGACAGGGCACACGATATTGATAATGTTGATAAAAGACTCGCCCATAAAGTATAGTTTCCTTGCTAAGGATAAATAAATGACACATGTACATTCCAATGACATTTACCAACAGTGCATGTCACAGACATTTCTTATCTAGACAAACGACATACGACACTCTCTGTCCTTTCAAATACATCAGCGTGCTATTAAGGCAATTGCTATATGAGATTTCCTGTATGTGCCTGAAATGCCAGGTATCATTCTGCCTGCCCCGTGAGGATTCAGCCGCTCTCGCGACAGCAGCACTGGATATCAATCCAATGAATTATAGACGAAACCGAATAGCGGTGTTTCATTACCTCGTCTCTCCTCTTCTATGGTGTAATCTTCTCTCACTCCTTCTCCTCATTCGCCCTCTCAGAACCTTTCCCATTTACTGCAGTTGTTGCTGCTGCTGCTCCTCCTTGTTCTTCTCTTCTTTCTTTACGCCTCTTCTTTCCCCTTCCCCTTCCACTTCTTTTTCTCCTCCTCCTCCCCTCAACCTTCCTTCCCTCCTCCATTTACTGCTGTTGTTGCCCTGCTTCTTTTCTTCCTCCTTCTCTTCCTCCTCATCCCCTCCTTCTTCTTCTCATCCCCCCCCCCCGTAACTCCCTATTGATGTTGCTGTTGCTGCTCCTCCTCCTTCTCTTCCTTGTCCTATTCCTCATTCTCCTCTTCTTCTTATTCTCTTCGACCTCCCCCCCCCCCCCCTTCTCTTTCATCTACTGCTGTTGCTGCTACACATCCTCCCTCACTTCCTTCCCATCATCTCCTCCCCCTTCTTATTCTTCTTCGTCTTATTCAGATGTCTGACCTGGACCGAGTCCAAAATAGTTTTTAATAAACGAATCTGTTGCCCACCCGAAGACAAGTGCTCACAGATGCAAGCAAATAGGTTATTAATTTTACTTACAAAGTCGAATGTGGGCGTGCTTGTTTATCTAATTAATTCAATCATCATCAAGTGCTGTACGGATAGGTGTGAGCGTTCATGTTTCGCCATCTCACTAGATCACCAGAGTGGTGGATCAGCGCAGTGTTATTGTCTCGACCATACCACGTGGCCAAGTCATCCAGGTATTTACTTTCCTGCCTTCCCCTTGTTCTCTTCCCCTCGGTCTTGCCAGTTGTCACCAAGTTCTACAATTTATCTCATCTCATCATGTGACCAAAACATTTTGATTGTTTACGCCTAATTTCTCTAATCAGTTGACGATGTTAATTTGTTTCTTGAAGGACTTGGTCATTGATTTTTCTAGCTGCCCATGGTATTCTTTGCATTTTCCTGAGAATCCACATGTCCACAGATATCAGATGTTTTCAGGTTGTCGGCTCATTGTTCACGCTTCACATCCATACAAAAGTACAAGGTTCTATGTAGCAACTCAACACTCTTATTCTCGTTGAAAATAACGTCTTTTTCTTGGGCAGTATGTTTTTCATCTCGCAAAAGGCTACCTTAGCCATGGCGATTCTTGTTTTAATCTCTTCAAGGCATCTTCCTTCAGATGTTATGACTATTTCGAGATAATTGAACCTATTACCTTGTTTAAGAATATGCTCATTTACTTGTATATTACATTGTGGTATTTATTTATTTCTAGTGACGATCATAATCTGTGACTTCTTACAATTTAATTCTAACCATGTTCACTGTGTGCAACAACCGCATCTACTAAATGTTGCAGATCCTGCTCATTGTCTGCTGTCAACACTGTTAATTCAATACTTAGTTTTTGTTGAATATACGTGATTTAAATAATTAATTATGTTTTAAACTATGTGGGAAGTCAGCATCAACGATTGGATAAGAGCGGTCGATAGCTATTAAACTTCCAGTGTGCTGATGGTGAGGTAGCGGGTTCAACCCCTACACCAGTCAGTTGGACTTAAACGTTGGATTCTCGTCCTTGACTTTTGAACATAAATTACAAGCACCTCTGATGTGTGAAAGGGTTCGCCTGATGGCGAGCGATACGGGTAATATTAGGAAAAGCTAATCCACACGCAAACATCAGACCAGGGCACTCACTAGAGGTAGCAACTTCTACTAGTAGTTATAACACGCGTGCAGACTAAGCTCGCGGTAAACCACAGCGAAAGTATATTTCCAGCTATGCCGGAATTTAAGCATTTGAAAGAAATTTCATAAATTGACTCAGGGGCATGAAAAACGAACATGTACTCTTGATCAAAAGGGGGCATATACACTTGTTCCAAATAACAACTTCTAAATATAGCCTGCCTCCCTGGCCCAGGCGTTTACGTCTTTCTCAGTAATCCCGCATATTCTCGCGAGTAACGTAACCTGCGCGAGAATCGGTAGTGGTTCTCGCCGTGTTGGTAACTTAGGGGTATGTGAGCCGGCCGCTCACAAAGCAATGGAAAACTACTGAGCGTAATCTTGCCTAGTACAACAACACAAGCTGAAAAATGCTGATGTTGACTGCAACGTCATGTACGGGATATGCACACAAAAAATAAAAATAAAATAAATTTATAGCCCATGCCATGTGGCGTTGGTGATCATGTCTGTCTACAACCTTCAGCCTGAAATCATGACTATCATTTCTAATACCGATGTTCCACCAGGCCATGGTGTCAAACTGCCCAACATCTCAGTCTGCTTCTGTCTCTCCTCCCGCCAAACCTTCCCGTTGTGACGACGTACTCCAGCTGTCCCCTCTCCATGACGTTCCAACAGAATGTACACTTTCCTCTTCTAGAGCAAGGGACTAACTCTCTCTCTCTCTCTCTCTCTCTCTCTCTCTCTCTCTCTCTCTCTCTCTCTCTCTCTCTCTCTCTCTCTCTCTCTCTCTCTCTCTTTCTCTCTCTCTCTCTGTGAGCTGACCTCTTTCAAGATATCATTATTTGGTTGTTGTTTTTTCTTTCATTGCATGATGTTCATTCTTCTATAAAATCGCATCCTTGCATTTTCCACAAAATTCCTGACATTTCTATTATTTGTAAATCATTCACTTCCAACATCAGGATTCACTCCGATACATAAGGATTAGCTCTTAATAACTCTTTTCGTCGCCCCTAAATTTGAAATCGTATTTTAATGTTTTAATGCCACCAATACTAAAGAACAAACATGTATGGCACTAATACTAAAGAATAAACAGGTATCAATAACTACTAAGAAAGCACTTTACAACACAATCTTCCTACCAACTCTGTGCTACCAATGCCAAACCTGGACAATGACAGAAAAAGAGAAAAGAAACATCATAACAACATAAATGAGATTCCTGAGAAGAATACTCAAAGTATCAAGAAGAGATAGGGTCAGAAATGAAGAAATCAGGACTAAAGTGGGGGTTATAGCAGCGCTAGATTTTATTAGAAGGCAGCAAGTCAAATGTTTTGGTCATGCAAGTAGGTTACCAACTAACAGTATACCACAACAAGCAATGATGTACAGACCAGATGGACGCAGAGGAAGAAGCCTACCACGTAAACGATGGACACAGGTAATAACATAATCCATGGCAATATCGATACATGAAGCTCATAGGCGGGCGCTCTCCCTTCTGTTTATATTAGGGACGTTCATTTGAAACCCGTTCCAATGGTTTTATTACAAAAGCATGAAAGAAACATTAAAAGGTGTGGTAGAATTAAACAAAGCATTCATTTTAAATGAATTATGCACCATGGGTTGGTCAGAAGAGGTCGCCGTAGGCATTCAGACAAGTATCCCATTGCTTAGGTAGGCGGCGAATGCCGTCCGCAAAAAAAAAGGATTGTGGTTGCTTACTGAACCAAGTGTTTACCGCGTTCATTACGTCTGCATCTGTGTGAAATCGTTGCCCCTTGATAGTTCTTTAGCGGTCCGAAGAAAGGAAAGTCACGTGGTGACAAATCAGGACTATAGGCTGGATGTTGCAGAATTTCCCACTTCTTCCTTGCTAATGCATCCTTCACAAACTTTAAGACTTGCAGACGAGCAATATCGTGCAACAAAATCACACCGCGAGAAACCATGCGGAGTCATTTATTCTTGAAGGCCTTTTGCAGCTTGTCTAGTGTTTGCAAGTAGTGGGTAGAGTTGATGTCGACACCTGCTTCATTAAAGTCAGCGAACAACAGCCCTTCATGGTCAAAAAATGCGCTCAGCATAACCTTACCAGCGGAAACCTGTAACTTGAATATTTTGGCTTTTTGGTGATCCAGGTGATCTACATGGACTATTCAACCATGTTTTGGTAGAACAACAGACACCACGAGAATGGGGAAACTCCATAATTATCATAATTTGGAAAACAAAGGCAGCAAAAGAGATTGCACACAATACAGAGGCATTTCACTGTTGAGTCATACTGGGAAAATATTTTGCAAACTTCTTGAGAAGAGATTACGACCTACTATAGAACCCCAGCTAAGAGAAACACAGCTTGGATTTAGGAAAAACAAAGGATGCACAGACACCATTTTTGCTCTTAGACAACTTATAAAAAAATCAATCAAATTCAGTGAAACACTCTACTTAGTCTTTGTCGACCAAGAAAAAGCATTTGATAGAGTAGATAGAAACAAGCTGTGGGAAATCCTTAAACAATATAGAGTGAGTACACATCTAACAAACCTATGTATAAGCTTATAAAATAAAAGTGAATGCACAGTGAGAGCAACTGGAGGACACTCAGAACCTTTCACCATAAGATCTGGAGTACTACACAGTTGTGTCCTGTCCTCTCTCTTGTTCATCACATATCGACAACATATGTAAAGAAACCAGCCAAACAGAGACCGCAAGAACACCGCATGACGTGAACACAGAAAATGAACCATCTGCAAATCTAACCATTAGAGAACTCCTGTTTACGGACGATCAAGCACTAATAGCAAAATCAGAAGCTGAATTACAAGACCACATGAATAGTCTAAACGAAATGTGTAGGGAACATAACATAAAAATTAGCACAAGTAAAATGGAGGTAATGACTATAACTAAAGGAAAAAATAAAACAACAACAACAATTCACCTAAACGAACATCTCCTGAAACAAGTAAAGAGTTTCAAATACCTAGGAAGTATAATATCATCAAATGGCAGATCAGAAGACGAGATTGAAAATAGATGCAATAAGGCAAACCAACTCATTGGACAAATGGCACCAATACTAAAGAACAAACATGTATCAATAACTACTAAGAAAGTACTTTACAACACAATCTTCCTACCTACTCTATGCTCCCAATGCCAAACCTAGACAATAACAGAAAAAGAGAAAAGAAACATCACAACAACAGAAATGAGATTCCTGAAAAGAATACTCAACTTATCAAGAAGAGATAAGATCAGAAATGAAGAAATCGGGACTAAAGTGGGTGATATAGCAGCACTAGATTTTATTAGAAGCAGCAAGTCAAATGGTTTGACCATGCAAGCATGTTACCATTCAACAGCATACCACAACAAGGAATGATGTACATACCAGATGGAAACATAGGAAGAGGCCGACCACATAGACGTTGGAAGGAGGGAATAGCAGAGTCCATGGGAATATCGATACATGAAGCCCATAATATGGCTTCATGTATCGATACTACCATTTCTAATCTGTTAAGGTGCGAGGTGGCCAAGTAACCTTCAAACCCCGTACAACCACTTCCCCTCGACACCGCAAGATAGAAGAGGAACATGATAAGATCAGATGGTGATCCATTGCATGATCTCTCTATTGCTGCTCGGCTCAAAGTGGTGACACCATGATTCATCGCCTGCCACTATGCGGAAGATAAATGCATCACCCTCCACTCTGTAACGCAGAAAGTGGTTCAAACACTGTGAACACACCTTCCGATATTGCAGTTTCTTACGAATGACTTTTTGAGTTGTCCCAATTGACACATCAAATTCTTTCACTAGCGAACATATGCTTCGACAAAGGTTCATCTGTACTGGTGCTTCAATTTTGGCGATGGTTTTTTCTGTTGCAACAATATGCGCTTGACCCGGCCGGAGAAAATCTGTCGTGAACTGACGTCCTTTCCGAAACATTCGTGCCCAGTCTGTCACCGTTGTCTTCGACACACATTTGTTACAGTACGTTGCCAGCATTCTTCGATGAATGTCCACTGGACGATATCCTTCAAATGAAAGAAACTGAAACACTGCTCTTTGAGTTTCTTTGGACGGATTTTGGATCAACCTGGCCATTTTCTCAACGGTCAGAAACAGAACCTATGCATCATGGGACGATATGCACGTGCTCTTTTATTCATTGGTCAGTACTTATCGCATGACTATGACATGATCATGTTCAAAGTACGCAATTACGCGCGGTGCGGCACGAACGGATTTCAAATATTAAAATTTAAAATTATACTTCACCTCGACACAGCAAGGTACACGAAGAAAATGATGAGATGAGATGAGACTGCCACCAAGAAATATATGGATTATATGACCTTTTTATTTTAAATTTCGTTCTTTATCCTCGACCTTTTCTTCCTCCGCCTCCTCTTTCTCCTTCTCCTCCTCCTTCTCCTCCTCCTCCTCCTCCTCCTCCTCCTCCTCCTCCTCCTCTTAGGGCTACGACTTCTACTCCCCTGAATCCTCTCTTGAAAAGCCCAGCCTCAATATCCATAGTGCAAAGTTACGTGGTGTATTCCCTGCGGGTACAACTTCTTTAGCAATTCTGAAATGAGTGAAATTAGGTGGCAGCATGGATCCGGAGAATACGAACTCTACTTCCTCCTTAACTAATCAAAGATACGCCAGTCATTGGAAACCATGGAAACAGCGGGGATAGCACACACGCCTACTGTACCGGTTGGTATATGTTTGAAGGAGGCAATTGTGTCTTTCCCCCCAACCTGTGCTCCCAAGTTGTTCCAATATAAAATGTATACCTGTACGTTTCCTGGGAAGTAAAGGCGGCCTCGTGATATTGAACATCTCGAGAACGATAGGAATAAGACATGGAGCTAGCAATTTATACCAAATAGTTTGCCCTGGCCATGATGGATTGCGGGGGAATGAACAGGCTGATAGACTGGCAGGGAATGCATCTCTCGGTAGTGTATTACATATGGAAAAGGGAGAGGAGGTCTAGGGTCTGTGGGACCAGGTGGAGAAGGCGGGGGAACAGACTGAGACCCGTATTTGGAAAGAATTATATTACTGGAGGAATTGGCAGAGGTTCTGGAAGAATCTCAAAACTGAGCGGTGGGAACGATTAGTAGTATGATTCTTGACTGGCTATTGAACGAGGGGGCGAAGGGCGTATGTTAATGTCCTGAAGGTAGTGACGTCGATTCTTAGCTCAACTCAACTCCACCAAAGTGTGTGTGCGTGTGTTTTTTTTTGTTGCAAAGCCTTTACAGGACGTAGCCGTCAACTCCAGTATTTTTGGGCTTTTTGATTCCTGGGCAAGTTCACGTTCAGTATTTTGCCATTGCTTTCTGAACGACCAGCACCCATACCACTGTATGAAAATACCAACGCAAGGCGGTCTGCTTCCAAATCGCCCGCTTCAATGTTTTTACCAGTACCAAATCCTGGCACTTTGTCGTCTTGACAGTTTATAACACTGTGCTTCAAATAAGACATAGTTAGTTAATTAGTTAGTTAGTTAGTTAGTCGAGGTTCCAACTTCACGGAAACTGGTCGTCCCTATTATGCTCCGTTCCTGTGCCAGTAAATATTACACAAAATGCTCCTCACTGTGAAAAGTGGAACAGACAGGAATCTCGGCAAGCCAACAGCCCGCACAGGTACACTGTGCATAATGCCGCCGCCAGAATGCCAACACGAAAGTTTTCCTTGAAAAATACAGTTCATTGTCGATGGAAACGGCAGTCATCAGAAAGATTTCATTGACCCGGGTTTTGACCCACATGGCTCTGTCTCTTTCCGCAGGGCGACCCGCCGAAAGCGCCGCACAAAGCACGAACTCCGCAGCTTCAGCGACGACTCCCAAGAGTCTCCTGAAAAAATGCACTCGTGTATTCACTCAAATAAGGCATAATAACTACATCCCATTGCGGGGACCACGGGTGAAGTTATACTTCTCCATAGCACAAAGCCTGGGCTCTTATCCAATCGTTGATGCTGACCTCCCAGATACTTTAAAACATAATTAATTATTTAAATCACGTATATTCAACAAAAACTAAGTATTGAATTAACAGTGTTGACTGCAGACAATGAGCAGGATCTGCAACATTTAGTAGATGCGGTTGTTGCACACAGTGAACAACTAGGGTTAGAATTAAATTGTAAGAAGTCACAGATTATGATCGTCCCTAGGAAGAAATAAATACCACAATGTAATATACAAGTAAATGAGCACATTCTTAAACAAGTTAATAGGTTCAATTATCTCGAATAGTCATAACATCTGATGGAAGATGCCTTGAGGAGATTAGAACAAGAATCGCCATGGCGAAGGTAGCCTTTTGCAAGATGAAAAACATACTGCCCAAGAAAAAGACGTTATTGGCAACGAGATAAGAGTGTTGAGTTGCTACATAGTACCTGTACTTTTGTATGGATGTGAAGCGTGAACAATGAGCAGACAACCTGAAAACATCTGATATCTGTGGACATATGGATTGTCAGGAAAATGCAAAGAATACCATGGGCAGATAGAAAAATCAATGACCAAGTCGTTCAAAAAACAAATAAAAATCGTCAACTGATTAGAGAAATTAGGCGTAGACAGTCAAAATGTTATGGTCACATGATGAGAAGACATAAATTGGAGAACTTGGTGACAACTAGCAAGACCGAGGGAAAGAGAACAAGGGGAAGGCAGGAAAGCTTGGCCACGTGGTATGGTCGAGACAATAACACTGAGCTGATCCACCACTCTGGTGATCTAGTGAGATGGCGAAGCATGAACGCCCACCTATCCGTACAGCACTTGATGCTGATTGAATTAATTAGATAAACAAGCACGCCCACATTCGACTTTGTAAGTAAAATTAATAACCTATTTGCTTGCATCTGTGTGCACTTGTCTTCGGGTGGGCAACAGATTCGTTTATTAAAAACTATTTTGGACTCGGTCCATAAGGATCCCAAACGCGCGGTAATGCTTGTTTTATGTAAACAGAAGAAGATGAATGTATTGGTAACGTGCACCACTGCCCCATTAATGTCAGCGGCAAGAAAGCCAATTTACGATTCATGCAGTTTAAAAACAGAAGCCAAAAAAAAAAAAATACTGATTTTTCGAGGGGGCGATGTAATGAGTAGCGGCTGGCCGCTGGGGTCTCTTTCGAGAGACCTGGTTCGAATCCTCAGTAAGGTGTGGGTATTTATTTTTCTGCCGGGGAACGAAAAAACATGACCTCTAATCTGCGCAGTTAGCGCTGACTGGACTAGCCAGGCGGTCTTAAACCCCTCAGGCTCAAGACCCCCCCCCCCCCTCCCCCTTCTATTCTTTCTATCCTACACCGCAAGGTGCTATAGACAGTAGATGACAGACAGATGTAATGACACGAATACACGATGGATTTATAACAACAGATCATATATAAAAACCACCCCGATACCCACTCCATCTGTGAAAGTATGATTGTCTCCGACTAGCAAACCTAACTTTATTGTCAATTCCAGTGTGAGCGCCAAGCAACTGTCATATGTAGAACGGAACGACAGTTAGCAAATCGTGTAACCGAACATATACCAATGTGGGTGGAAAAGAGAGTTAATCAGTAGTTAGGAGACTCTGTGCAGACTATAGAAGTCCAACCTTTGCCATATCTCAACAGCTGCTACATTGCGATCATAAAGTTAACATAGCAAAGTGTTTCGCGTGTAGTATTTGACATTTAACGATTACTCAAAAACGTCGAGGCTACAGCAATAGTATGTCCACAACCTGGGTTATGAAGACAGAAAAAATGTGTAGTGATTCTGCGATTAACATGAGGACATACTAAACACTGCACATTCGAACAGTATCAATGACTATATGTGTTATGTACCGTTTAGTAGGTATGCCTCATGGTAACGAGAATGTTTCGAACCATACAGTAACTGCTGATCTTATTTTGCCTTATGAAACTCTTACTTCAAGGAGTCACCATACATTCCGTGAGTCAACATCTTATGTCTTGCCAATGTCCTCAGAGGTTTCTCGAAGATTGATATTTCTAAGTATTATTGCACTGCCTCTTGGTGGTAGTTTGCCTATGGACAAGGGGGAGGTGGTCGTACGCTTGTGGGACCAGGTGGAGAAGACGGAGGAACAGATTGAGAACGCATATGTGGAATGAATGAGTTTGCGGGGGATCGGCAGGGGTTCTGGAAGAACCTCAAAACTGAGAGGGAAGAACAGGATAACTTTTAATCAGATAGCGGTGGGAACGATTAGTAGTATGACTCTTCGCTGGCTGTTGAACGAGGGGACAGAGCACGTATGGGAATGTCCTGAGTGCAATGATGTCGGTTCTTAACTCAACTCAACTCAACATTGCACTGCCTGCTGCTGCAGTTTTCTCATTACCTGCATCGTTATCGTTAGTTAAAAGCGAACCGAGCTTCATTAGAACTGTTGTCTGTGTAGTGACTATGACCTGATGTTGTTACTTTAACTCCGTCAGTTCCAAAACACTTATTAGATTAACTGCTTCAGCTTGGTGTATGTTTGTGTCCTAATTGTTACTTCACATGTTTATGTACTAGTTGTTACTTCACATGCTTATGTTTTAGTTGTTACTTCACATGCTTATGTTTTAGTTGTTACTTTACCTGATTATGACATGGTTGTTACTACACATGTTTATGTCCTAGTTCTTACTTCACAAGTTTCTGTCCTAACTGTTACTTCACATGTTTATGTCCTTGTTATTACTTTACATGTTTATGTCCTTGTTATTACTTCACATGTTTCTGACCTAGTTCTTACTTCACATGTTTCGTACGTAGTTGAAATAACCAGGCCACAAACACTTGAAGAAAACAATAGGACAGCTAGATTTTAGGGTTATAATTGACGATCAAACTGATGTACGTACAATGAGTTTCTGGGTACATAATGCTTCTGTGATTTAACTCCTCAACCCTGACATAGAATGTTTTCTTCTAGAATGCTTTCTTAGACAACAAGTATCAAATTATCCCCCTTAATTTTCAACTGTATCAGAGAACAAGTAATTACTCTATTTCGCTCGCCGAAAACGACTAATTGGAGAATTGCTTGTGTTGATAAGAAATAGCTCGTTTTGGCAACACAAGTTCTAAAACAGGCAGATCGTGCTGATTTGAGCTTATTCACATTTAGATAAGCATAAATAACGATTATTACTTATTTGTAGATTTGCGCGCCTTTCTTAGTGTGTCACGTTCGCTTATGTCCCTTTAACAGTAAATTAAGAACGATTACAGAAAGAACGATTTAAATTAACACACTAGGTCAGCATGGCCGAATGGATAAGAACGGTTGCTCTTAAACATTCGGTGTGCAGCTCCAGAGGTAGCGGGTTCAACGCCTACACTAGTCAGTTGGACGAAAATGTTCACTTCTTGCCCTTGACCTGGGGACATAAATTACAAGTACCTCTGAAGTCGGAGTGTGTTCGCCTGATGGGCGAGGGACATTGGTAAGGGCAGCTAATCCACACCCAAAAATCAGTCCAGTGGACAAGAAGTAGTAGCACGTGTATGACGATGCTTGAATTCCAAGCGAGGGAACGCCCAACAAATAAAATGAATAGAAAGAAAGTTTTGTGTTTTATTGACTACACTACAACATTTGAAAAGCTGAGGCACAAATGACAAGGATTTGCGATAAACAATAATAATAATAATAATAATAATAATAATAATAATAATAATAATAATAATAATAATAATAATAATAATAATAGTAGTAGTAGTAGTAGTAGTAGTAGTAGCCTCGTGGGGCCGACACACCGGAAGCTCCCGGCGTCTTCAATCGGTAGGCACATTGTCGACAGTGGCCATGTCGTGGACAGAGACACTGCATTTCGCGTGTTGTTTAACACACAAAATACTCGATTGTTAAAATTTGCAGAAGCAATTATGATCTATCAACGCAAGCCAGAATTGTGTAAACAGAAAGACATGTTAGTCAGCTTAAAATTACCGTGGTAGATAAGTGACATTACTGTGCGAATATGTGTATATTTCAACTTGAAGGATTTATCTAGTTAATTCACGTAAGTTGTGTGATTTCTGCAGTATGTACCTGACGAGATGCAGCGAAATATGCCAGGCAATAAATCGTGCAATCTATTGTTTGTGTCTTCGTTATTCAAAATAATAATAATAATAATAATAATAATAATAATAATAATAATATATTGACAACAAAAAACAGCTTTCAAAATGACAATTGAACTGGATCTGTTCAAACATTACACTGGGTGTTTGACAGGGCGGTGTCCCATTGCCGAGGTGTTCAATGTGTGCAGCGAAATAAC
>JACEFZ010012072.1:242500-297500 GCA_014155875.1 Cepaea nemoralis
TCATTCCTATAATTTCTTTTGGTCGGTGTTTTCTCATCAACACGATTAATTTCCTAATTTGTATGTTTAGACAGGCCAAGGGGCTATAATCTCATGAAATAGAATAATTACCCGCCCTTTTGCCTTGTCTAGTCTATTCAATGGCAAATATGTAGGTTAGATCTTCCGTTTTTTTTCTTTCCCTGCTGTGCTGCTGTTCAGCGTTGTAGGTCTTTTTTTTTTTAGTGCCAGGTATATCTTTCTTGCCGTCAAGATCTCTTACCGTTGTAGACTATCTTTGATGTTATCTTACTTATTTCTCATAGTCCATGCCGCAGTGGCGTTGGTGATCATGACTGTCCACAGCTTTCTGCCTCGTGAACTCATGACTAAATTAATATGTATTGTTTGGAGTTCATTACTGGATCCTGTTTTCACAGGCAATAGTTTGTTACATTGCCGTCTTGACAGATGCTAGTTTGTTTCTTTGTGCTTCTAACATCATTAGTTTCATCTTCGTGCCAGGGCATGCGGGTGTACAAGGGGATGAGCATGCTGACAGGCTTGCAGTTAGGGCTACCGTGGAAGGCGGACAAGCCATGGACCAGGCAAACATCCTGAATGCTCTACAAGAAGTAAGCCGTTTATGAGAACCGAGCGATGACTGGGAATCTACAACCATGGTCAGGCTGCGAGAATAGGAAGTTAAAAGAGGCGTGGCCAAACAAGAACACTACGCAGGAAACCAAAGAAGATTAATAAACCAACACAGAACTGGTGTCTTGAGCCGCTACACGCTGCGGGATTTACTGAGGAGGAGATCCGAGCACTTATGGACTGAATGGTTCGATGTGTAATGAGTATAATCTGTCGACTAACTAACTAGCCTCTAAAATGTCACACTAACTACAACATCTCCCACCTGCCATTGATACCTGACAGGACTGCTAAATATCGACGCATTGCTTACGTAGATCAGGCTAGCGGAAGCAAGGCGGTACCTTACTTCTTTGATGGGGAATAGCCGTATCCCGAACACCCTCTAGTGGTCGTGTTAGATGGCGAAAAGTAACCGCCCACACGTATCGGCATGGCACATGATGATGACATCAGGATTCATCAACATCATCAAGCACCCTGCTAGCTGACGTAGGCGACTTGTCTTTCTACAGATCTCGTCACTTGGTGCTCTGGGGCAACTCTACTGATAACGTTCCCCCATGCCACTGTCCCAGTCTATCCATCATCATTTCTCTTGGACTGTCCCTGCCTCTTTTCCCCACTGAACGTTAGAGGATATATGGGTAGGTGAGTGTCTGTAGGTTAGGAGATGGTAGGGGAGGATGTTTGTATAGGTGGGCTAGGGATCTGTGAGTGGGCTGAGGGAGATGGGAGATTATGTGGATGGGTGCGGAATTTGTGTGTGGGTAGGTGCGGGATATGTGAGATGGTAGGGAGATGTGTGTGTGCGTGGGGGATGTGTGGTTGAGGGATGTTTGTTTGGCTGGGTGGCTGGAGGTGTGTGGGTGGAGGAGGATATGTGGGTGGGTGATTGTTGGTGGGTAATGGGACGAGTGGAGGATATGTGAGTGGGTGGGGAGATGTGTGTGGGTGGGGAAATGTGTAGGTTGGGGAATGTATGTGTGCTTGAGGTGTGGGTGGGTGGGATGTGTGGTTGGTGGGAGTGTGTGTGGGTGGGGAGATGTGTAGGTGTGGGGATGTGGTGAATGGGTGGAGGTATGTATGAGTGCCTGGGGTGTGTGTGTGTGGTTGGGTGGGGATGTGTGGGTGAATAGGGGATGTGTGGGTGGGTGGTGGGTGTGTCTCATAACATGGTAATATGCATTGTTTATGTTTACAAAATTCATTTGACAATGTTTTTCTTATGCGCTATTGATGAACGAAAGATGAGTGATTGGAAGGGTCGAATGTAAGACGGGCCTGCGTGCCCAATTTGTTACCCTTTGAAAATAAAGTCCGTACGTTCGTTCGTTCGTTCGTTCGTTCGTTCGTTCGTTCGTTCGTTCATTCACATCAGAATAAACATGATTTAATTCTTAGGAACACCTTTTCTCATCTCCATTCTTAACCTTAATTTAATCATTCCCATAACAGGAAACTGCCGTAGTATGTCAAATATTTGGACCATTACATATTATTGGCCTGAACATGGATGGGGATAAAGCTAATCTTTCCCTCTTTTAGACAACGCCAAGTGCGGTCATCGATCCCTAGTCCTACCGCACTCATGACATTTTCAGCTTAATCTCCTAACGATTACATCAACTTCGATAGGCAAAGATAGCTTTCATAGAATATTCTTCATCTTCTGAAATGCTGGTTTTTCTTCCTCTATTCTGCATGTGCGTTCTTTAATACAACTTTCATGTGTTGTTACCAAAGTTCCTAATTTCTTACTGTCAGTTAATTACTCCCGTAATCAGACTTCATCATTATCAAGTGTCTTGCCAGTTGGCGTAGGGGTCATGTCTCTCTTACAGATTTCGGTCCTCGTTGTTCTGGATCAACTCTGCTGATGATATTCCCCTATGCCACCGTTTCAGTCTATCCAGCAATGTGTTTAGTATACGCTGAATTATTTTCAAACTGATTCATTTTACTTCGATGTTACATTTGTGAAATTACGCCGACGAAGCTACAAAGCGTTCTAAGAAAATAACCATCGCGGTGTACCTTTCTTGACGAGGAAAATTGCCATAGTGTTTTACCGTACTTGACGCATTGTATACGTTTTTTGGAACCATAATTTTAACACTGTATCCGTTGTCTTTTACCTGTTTTTGTCTTTGTGTGTGTGTGTGTGTGTGTTGCTGTTTATGGCTAGATCATTGCAAGATTATATGGCAATTGCGTACACACGATATCGTAATGTTTGCTTCTTTATGCAGTCTTGACTATTACTTAGGCATATTAAATTGCATATGATAGCGGGGATTTCACTTCCAAGAAATGAGATGAGTCCGCGAAGAAAATTAGTGTGCGTTGTGTTAAATCTTTCTCTTGCAGAAAGTTGTCGTTTCCCACACATTAGATGTAAGTGTTTAGTTTTCACACATCAGGGCAAGGTGTTTAGTCGGGGTAAAGTATTTAATTTTCTCACATCAGGGCAGAGTGTTTAGTTTTCCCACATCAGAACAAAGTGTTTAGTTTTCCCACATCAGAACAAAGTGTTTAGTTTTCCCCATATCAGATCAAAGTGTTTAGTTTTCTCCATATCAGAACAAAGTGTTTAGTTTTCCCACATCAGAACAAAGTGTTTAGTTTTCCCACATCAGAACAAAGTGTTTAGTTTTCCCATATCAGAACAAAGTGTTTAGTTTTCCCATATCAGAACAAAGTGTTTAGTTTTCCCATATCAGAACAAAGTGTTTAGTTTTCCCACATCAGAACAAAGTGTTTTGTTTTCCCATATCAGAACAAAGTGTTAGTTTTCCCCTTGTCAGAACAAAGTGTTTAGTTTTCCCCTTGTCAGAACAAAGTGTTTAGTTTTCCCCTTGTCAGAACAAAGTGTTTAGTTTTCCCCTTGTCAGAACAAAGTGTTTAGTCTTCACATATAAGAGCAAAGTGTTTGGTTTTGTATATGATCGCAAAGTGTTTGATTTTCATTCCATACATCATAGGAAAGTATTTAGTTTCGCTCATTAGAACAGTGTTTAGTTTTTCACATCAGAGCAACGTGTTTAGTTTTGTTTATATATATAAGAGCAAAGTGTTTAGTTTTGTTTATATATAAGAGCAAAGCCTTTAGATTGCCCACATCAAAGTAAAGTGTTTATATTGTCGACGCCAGAGTAAAGTGTTTACATTGTCCACATCAGAGTAAAGTGTTTATATTGTCCACGTCAGAGTAATGTGTTTGGATTGTCCACATCAGAGTAAAGTGTTTACATTGTCCACGTCAGAGTAAAGTGTTTATATTGTCCACGTCAGAGTAAAGTGTTTGGATTGTCCACATCAGAGTAAAGTGTTTATATTGTCCGCGTCAGAGTAAAGTGTTTGGATTGTCCACATCAGAGTAAAGTGTTTATATTGTCCACGTCAGAGTAAAGTGTTTGGAGTGTCCACATCAGAGTAAAGTGTTTATATTGTCCACGTCAGAGTAAAGTGTTTGGATTGTCCACTTCAGAGTAAAGTGTTTATATTGTCCACGTCAGAGTAAAGTGTTTGGATTGTCCACATCAGAGTAAAGTGTTTACATTGTCCACATCAGAGTAAAGTGTTTATATTGTCCACATTAGTGCAAAGTGTTTAGATTGTCCACATCAGAGCAAAGTGTTTAGATTGTCCGCATCAGAGTAAAGTGTTTAGGTTGCCCGCATCAGAGCAAAGTATTTAGATTTTCCATATCAGAGTAAAGTGTTCATATTGTCCATATCAGAGTAAAGTTGCTATATTGTCCATATCAGAGTAAAGTGTTTATATTGTCCATATCAGAGTAAAGTGTTTATATTGTCCACATTAGTGCAAAGTGTTTAGATTGTCCGCATCAGAGTAAAGTGTTTAGATTGTCCACATCAGAGCAAAGTGTTTAGATTGTCCACATCAGAGTAAAGTGGTTAGGTTGCCCGCATCAGAGCAAAGTGTTTAGATTGTCCATATCAGAGTAAAGTATTTATATTGTCCATATCAGAGTAAAGTTGTTATATTGTCCATATCAATGGAGGTCGGCGTGGCTGAACAGATTACAGTGCTCGCTCTTATATATCCGGTGTGCTGATTCCGAGGTAAGGGGTTCAACCCCTACATCGGACAGTGGGTCTAAAATGTTGAATTCTCGTCCTTGACGTGGGGAGGCAAATTACAAGTAACTGAAGCAGGAGTGGCTTTGCCTGATGGCGAGGTCTACTGGAAATAGGGAAAGCTATTTCACAGGCAATATTCAGCCCACGGATACTAGATGTAGTGTATATGGACTACGCCTGAGTTCGAAACGAGTGAGCGCAAAAAAAAAACCAAAAAAAACATTTTCACAAACAAGAGAAACGCTTTAGTTTATTTTTCACACATCAGGACAACGTGCTAGAATCCATACGTCCTAGCAAAGAGTTTAGACTCCACACATCGGAGCAAAATGTTTAGGTTTCCCAACATAAGTACAATGTGCTTTGTTTCCCCCACATCGTAACAAAGTGTTTGGTTTCCTCATCAGAACAACGTTGTTAGTTTAAACACATCAAAATACAGTGTTAAGATTTCACACATCTTAGGAAAGAGTTTAGATTCCAAACATCTTACGAATGAGTTTAGATTCCACACATCTTAGGAAAGAGGTTAGATTCCACACATCTTAGGAAAGAGTTTAGATTCCACACATCTTAGGAAAGAGTTTAGATTCCAAACATCTTAGGAAAGAGTTTAGATTCCACACACCCTAGCAAACAGTTTAGATTCTACACACCCTAACAAAGAGATTAGATTCCATATACCCTAGCAAAGAGTTCACATTCCATAACAACAGAGCAAAGTATTCAGTTTCCACACATCAGAGCAAAATGGTTAATTTCCACACACCAGACGACAGTCACGTAGGACAAGATTACAACATTACACACTGGCGGCGATATTGAGAACTATATCAACAACTGCCATCTTGGAATTGTCACCATGATATATTTAATGTTTTGTCTACAAACACATGACCTGTTTAACAGCAAGCCCAGGTCTCGACCCGTCTAATCACGTGCTGGCAATGTGCGTGGGCCACCATCTGTCCCATAGCGTTATTAACCAGCTGTCAATCAATCGACGTTATCAATACTAAATCATGACACATTCCCCTTTTGGCACGACTTAATATTTGAACGCCTATACAGTTCCCGAAGCAGACGTTAACAAAGGAACGGTACTCGTGCCAGGGTGCCCGAAAATAACCGCAAAATGTAAACTTGTTGTCAAAGACTGCCGGAGAATGTGATGTGACAGTCATTTGGGGAATTTGAGCTTTACTTGGAAGGTGTGGATTGTGGGAGGGGTGTGTACCTGGTTGGTGCCAAGACAGTGTTTTATTGATTTACTTTCACCTGCGTGTGGTTGTTGTAGGGGGGAGATGATGATGATGATTGTGATGATGCTACTAATATTATTATTTAATTAATCGTGTGTGTGTGTGGTGTGTGTGTGTGTGTGTGTGTGTGTGTGTGTGTGTGTGTGTGTGTGTGTGTTCAGGGAAGATTTGTGGGACAAGAGATAGAGGAAGAATTTGAGAGAATATTACAGAAAGTCTTGTGTCAAGGCATGGTAGAGTGTTAACACACGAATTTTGTTTGTTTGTTTGTTTGTGGGGGGGGGGGGGGGTTTCGTTTGCTTTGAACTCGAGTGTAGTCTATATGTGTGCTACTACTGCGGTGTGCAATGGACTGATGTTTCCATGTGGATTAGCTTTCCCTATTTCCAGTGTCCCTCGCCATCAGGTGACCCCACTCCCAAATGTGAGGTATTTGTAATTTGCGTGCTTAAGTCAAAAACGAGAAGTCAGTGTGTTTTAGTCCAAATAAATGGTGTAGGGGTTGAACGTGCTACCCCGATATCAGTCGAGTAGTGACCCCAGAGTCGAGTATTCTACGAGAATCCAAGCACTTTATCGACGCTGGATTACTTGCATTGAACACAGTGGTGACTACATAGAAAAATGATAACACCTTCTGTTTGGAGTGCAAAGAAGACGACAGCCACTAGTTGCATGTTGCTTCACCATGGACTGTGGTGCACATTTTTTGATGACATCATGTACTTCATTTTTCGAATGTGTTCTACATACAAAGTGTAGTGAGACTTTACAAACATCCTGAAATATTTAAGGATCCTCGCCGATGCAACGGAGTTCGTGCATTGACCTGAGTTTCTCCAGACTCAGGTTTGAATTAGGAGGAAAACGGAGCACTTATGGGTTAAACCGTGTGCCGTGATGTTGATCCGACGACTAAACTAAACTAAACTTTACAAACATCCGGTATGTAGCATGTGTGATTCTAGTGCACGAACATATGGATCTTTGCTAGTATTACAGAATTCGTGCACTGTACTGCGATTCATTTTGTAATCTACAGGAGGAGTTTGTAGGACTTATGGAGATATCGGTGTGGAATACGTTGAACATGATCATGTCATAGTCATGTGATAAATACTGACCAATGAATAAAAGAGCACGTACTTATCGTCCCATGATGCATAAGTTATGTTTCTGACCGTTGAGAAAATGGCCGGGTTGATCCAAAATCCGTCCAAAGAAACTCAAAGAGCGTTGATTCAGTTTCTTTCATTTGAAGGATGTCGTCCAGTGGACATTCATCGAAGAATGCTGGCAGCGTACGGTAACAAATGTGTGTCGAGGACAACAGTGATAGACTGGGCACGAATGTTTCGGAAATAACGTCAGTTCACGACAGATCTTCGACGGCCGGGTCAAGCGCATATTGTTGCAACAGAAAAAAACCATCGCCAAAATTGATACAGCAGTACAGATGAACCGTTGTCGAATCATATGTTCGCTAGCGGAAGAATTTGATGTGTCAATCGGGACAATTCAAAAGGTCGTTCGTTAGAAACTGCAATATCGGAAGGTGTGTTTACAGTGAGCACCACGGATGTTGACCGACCACCAAAAAGAGGAACGCACGGAATGGTGTTTGGACCACTTGCTGCGCATCAGCGTGGAGGGTGATGAAACATCTCTTCCGCATAGTGGATGGCGATGAATCATGGTGTCACCACTTTGAGCCGAGCAGCAAAAGAGAGAGCATGCAATGGAAGCATGCTGGATCATCAAAAGCCTACAAATTCAAGTTACAGGTTTCCGCTGGTAAAGTTATGCTGAGCGCATTTTTTGACCATGAAGGGCTATTGTTGGCCGACTTAAAAGAACCTGCTGTCAATATCAACTCTACCCACTACTTGCAAACACTAGACAAGCTGCAAAAAGCCATCAAGAATAAACGACCTGGCATGCTTTCTTGCGATGTGATTTTGTTGCACGATAATGCTCGTCCCCATGTCGCACAGATTGTGCAAGAAGCTTTAGCACGGAAAAAGTGGGAACTTCTGCAACATCCAGCCTATATACCTGATTTGTCACCATGTGATTTTCGTTCGTTCGGACCTCTAAAAAATGCTCTCAATGGGCAACAATTTCACACAGATGTCTTGTTTTGCGGACGGCATTCACCGCCTACCTAAGCAATGGGATACTTGCCTGAGTGCCTACGGCGACTTCTTCTGACCAACCCATGGTGCAAAATTCATTCGAAATGAATGCTTTGTTTAATTCTACCACACCTGTTAATGTTTCTTTCACACTTTTGTAATAAAACCATTGGAACGGGTTTCAAATGAACGTCCCTAATACAATACATTCATACACCAGAGATTGCACAATATTATACACATGTCGCATTCATAAAGCAATGATTTATTCATTCATCATGTGCCATGTCGATAAGAGTGGACAATCATGTTTCGCCATCTCACTCGATCACCAGAGTCGTTGATCATCTCTGTGTTCTTGTCTCGACCATACAACGCGGCCAAGCCATCCATGTATTTACTTCTCTGCCTTCCGTTGTGTTCTCTTCCCCTCGGTATTGCCAGTTGTCACCAAATTCTCCAATCTATTACTTCTCATAAAGTGACCCAAAAATTGTGACTGTTTACGTCTAATTTCTCTAATTCAGGTTACTATTTTCATTTGTTTCTCGTAGGCCTTGTTCTTTGGTTTTTCTGTATGTCCATGGTATTCTTTGCATTTTCTTCAGAAACCATACTTTCTCAGCCATCAGATGTTTTTCAGCTTGTTTCCTCATTGCAAAGATGGCACAATTCTACAGACACATCATATTCATAAACCAATCATTTCTCCATACTATAGACACATTGCATTCATTAGTTAGTTAGTTGCATATCCGTTACAGGACGTAGCAATCAACTCAAGCATTGTTTGGCTGTTCGTGATTCCTAGGCAAGTTTACTTTCAGTAGTTTGACATTGTTTTCTGAACGACCAGCACCCGTACCATTTCACACAAAACCAACGCAAAGCGGTCTGCTGCCAGATCCTGGCAGCCGTGTTTCGAACCCGATATGCGGGATTACGAACTGCTACCGTAAACTCTTAGCCAAGGAGCCGGTAGAATTCATAATCCAAATATAAATTTCACATTAGTCGTTAGTCGCGGTTCTAACTTCATTGTACAGGGTCACCCCATAATGCTCCGTTCCTGTACCAGGGAATTCAACACAGAAAGCTCCTCATTGATCCACGTGAAAAGTAGATTAGACAGCAATCTCGACAAACCAACAGCACGCACAGACAAACATGCATAAGGCCACCGCCGGATTGCCAACATCACAGTCCACTACTAAAATTACAGTTCATCGTCGATGGAAGTGGCAGTCACTAGAAAACCAGCAGTTGCACACACATTACTGTATAAGGCAACATTAGGTAAATCAGCAACTGAGGTAGGCAATTTTTCTGAAAATACAGTGCAGAACAAAAACAACCGCGGAGAATTGTAAAAGCATTCCACGTGATATTCACAGCACGCAGTGTCGCCGCCAGCACTTAACTCAGACACATGATATCCACAGCTCGCAGTGTCGCCGCGCGCACTTAAATCAGACACTTGGTATCCACAGTTCGCAGTGTCGCCGCACACACCTAACTCAGACACATGATATCTACAGCTCGTAGTGTCGCCGCACGCACGCACTTAACTCAGACACATGATATCCACAGCTCGCAGTGTCGCCGCACGCACGCACTTAACTCAGAAGCTTGGGGACGGAACCATATACTAACAGTCCAACATGATAAAAATGCGTAAGGAAATACATGGCAAAATAGTGCAGAAACATTGCATCCATCAATCAGAGATTGCACAGTTCGGTAGACACATTGCATTCATCAATCAGAGATTGCACAATACTATAGACATATTGCATTCATACACCAAATATACACTGACAAAATCCTACATCGGAATGGCCCAAATTACCCTTGGCCTTTGTTTAAATATAACGCTAGGCACAGTTAACCACTAAATATATTACACATCCCGAAGCCTAGGATAGACTTATACAAAACAAGCTTAACGTAGTCCGCAGCTCAGCTGTGGAACAAACACTCTTCCACAAGAAATCAAAGACATCACCAATCCCTCCCTATACATATAATCGCAAATTATTAGAACACTATCTCAGTACGGATTACCTTTCCCCAATAATAATAATAATAATAATAATAATAATAATAATAATAATAATAATAATAAAAATAAAAATAAAAATCCTGTATAACAGCCAGTCCCCTTTTGGTAGACCAGTATTATCCATATAGCTAACAACAAATACCACAGCTTTCATTAATATTACTGAGTCATGTAGTATTGATTTTTGCATTTTCCAAATGCTTTTATATTGCATATCTTTAATATTGTTGTTGTTCTAAGTTAGCCTCGCATGATGTGCGGATGAAATAATGTATGAAAGAGGGTGATAGAGGGACAGAATGTTAGACAGGTCTGCGTGCCCAATTCTTAACCCTTTGAAAATAAAGTTTGTTCGTTAGTTCTCTCTGTGTCTCTGTCTAGGCATATCGCATTCCTAAACTAAACAGATATTACACAACAGTATAGACACATATTAGTAAACCAAATAAAAATTGCATAATGCTTTACACACATTGCATTCAAACATCAAAAATTTCCCAATACTGCAGACACATTTCATTCACAAAAAAGGGCCATAACAAGTCTACTGTCAGACACAACATTGTCCATTGTAGTTTTGGCACATCGTCAAAGCACAGGGCAATGAAGATGTGTAAATGACAATAAACAAATAAAGGAGAGCGGCAAAGAAGCAGATTAAAGGGATTAGACAAGATCGATGGTTGCACATTTCCCAACTTCTGCTGACACGAAGGGGAATCTCGAGAGATCTGGACAAAGGCGTAGGCGTTGTGTCTCTCACAGACAGTTTACAGCCATTGTTTGTGTGTTCGTGAGTCCTTGGTGGGTGTTTTTTTTTTTTTTTTTTTGATTAGTGTGTGTGTGTATATGTGTGTGTGTATGTGTGTATGTGTGTGTGTGTGTGTGTGAAATTAAGGAAGCATATGGTACTTGTGTCCGTAGCATCCATTATCTTCTTTACAAGAGAAAGCATGTACTATTCCCGTACGTGGGAGATCATTGGTGAATCCTGTATGTGGGAGATCTTGTGCTATTCCCGTATGTGGGAGATCATGGGTGATTCCTGTATGTGGGAGATCTTGTGCTATTCCCGTATGTGGGAGATCATTGGTGAATCCTGTATGTGGGCGATCTTGTGCTATTCCCGTATGTGGGAGATCATTGGTGAATCCTGTATGTGGAAGATCTTGTGCTATTTCTGTGCGTGGGAGATCATGGGCGATTCCTGTATGTGGGAGATCATTGGTGATTACTGTATGTTGGAGTTCATAGGTGATTCCTATATGTGGAAGACTTGGTGTGATTCCTACATGTGAGAGACTTGGTGTCATTCCTATATGTGGGAAACATGGTATGGTTCCTATATGTGGGAAAACTAGTGTGATCTCTGTATGTGGGAGAAATAGTGTGGTCCCTGTATGTGGGAAACATGGTTTGGTTCCTATATGTGGGAGAACTAGTGTGATCCCTGTATGTGGGAGAACTGGCGTGATCCATATAGGTCAGAGACCTGGTGTGATTCCTATATGTAGGATAACTTTTGTGACTCCTATATGTGTGAGACCTTGTTTGATTCCTGTATGTGGGAGAACAGCAGCGATTCATGTATGTGGGAGAATTGTGACAATTCATGTAAGCTCTGCGTATCTAGAATATAAGACCGAATGATGCCGGTACAAATTACCAGAATGTTTGTTTCATATTGTTCTAGCTATACTTTTAAACAAGACACACACCTTTCACCCTGTGGTAACGTGTTTGAATCCGCTTCAAGGTGGATTAAAAAAACATTACCTGGGCTTCCAGTTTGACACATTCTAACATAGGAACCAGAAAATGTCGTGGGAAGTAAAGGCAGGAGGCGTAACACTGATCACATCACTCACAGACTGGCGACTGGTCTATGGAAATGTGGCTTTAGTAACATATGAACAGATGCGTAATGCCCCTTAGGAAGTATAGGGAGTTGATGGAGGTCCCCTGCTTCAGTAATGCATAAAGAACAGAAGACGAAGAAGAAGAAGAAGGAGGAGGGTGTGGAGGAGGAGGTGGAGGAGGTTGAGGGGGAGGAGGACGACGATGAGGAGGAGGAGAAGAAAAAGAAGAAGAAGAAGAAGAAGAAGAAGAAGAAGCAGAAGCAGAAGCAGAAGAAGAAGAAGAAGAAGAAGAAGAAGAAGAAGAAGAAGAAGAAGAAGAAGAAGAAGAAGAAGAAGAAGAAGAAGAAGAAGAAGAAGAAGAAGAAGAAGAAGAAACAGAAACTGCAGAGACGATCAGCACAGCAAATACACAAGAAGACTCAATTTATTGCTGGATGCTGATTTATTTCTGCACAGATAGGACGACGCAAGGACAAGCTAGAACACAGTGGTGAATTTATTACAGCAAGGAGGAGTGCGGTATGGTTCTCGAGATGACTGCTGCGAATGCCGTGAATTTCCAGAATAGCTAATAACGATTGCCTGCAAGAGGCAATTCATCGTGCGAAGCCCGGCGCAATGACACTAGAACATTATATACACATAGAAAGAGACAAACATCGTTATTTGGCTATAAAGTTTACCAAACAAAACCGAGACAGAAAATATCAAGAACAATGACTCTAAATAGACCGAGACTATGGTGTAGAGAAATAACATCCATATTCAATCAATCAATCAATCATGTGCCATGCCGGAAAGCGTGGGCGGTCATGGTTCGCCATTTCACTCGATCACCAGAGTCGTGGATCAGCTCAGTGTTCCTGTCTCGTCCATGCCATGTGGCCAAGCCGTGGATATGCATGAATACACACGGCAACTGGCATGGCACATGTTCATGATGGTTAAATAGGAGCAACTACTGTCGCCATCACGCTCTACTGAAAGAGACCAAGCCATACAAGATATAACCTGATTCAATGAAATAGATCTTATCGCCTTTCACCTCCATTTTTTAACCTCTTCATAAATTTCTTGTAGGCGTTTCTTATCGATGTGAGAATACTTAACCATGTAAACTCCGAACAGATGATACTGTTTAGTTCGCGAGTGTTAGCAATTACTGCGCGCTTTTTCAAAAGCTCTTCGGCTCGTTTTCAATAATTGTTCCCTTCCGTGTGCTGAAATGAAACCACATTTTTAATGCACTAATTTATTTACAGCGCTTGTGGCTGGGAGGAAGAGTTCGGTGACCTCACATCTGTCAGCATCGTGAATGGAGGTCGTGTTTCTTGTCCATGTCACGAATTTGCCGGGGTCTGTGGATTAAAGACAGCAAACGCAATTACGCAATCGCGACATTAAACAAAAATAAAAGAAGTTCCAAAAGCGTCATCATACAGTGACGGTTTCATCATCATCATAATAATCACCCTATTTTTTTTTCTTTCGTTCGCTCGCTTTGAACTCAAGCGTAGTCCATACACACTATTTATAGTAGTGATGGACTGAATTTTGCGTGGTTAGCTTTCCCTATTAACAATGTCCCTCGTCATCAGGCGAACCCACTTCGACTTCTGAGGTACTTGTAATTTACGTCCCCAAGTCAAGAACGACAGGTCAACATTTTAGTCCAGCTGTCCGTTTAGGGATTGAACCGCTAACCTCGGCACACCGGATTTTAAGAACACGCGTTCTTACCCATTTGGCCATGCGGACCTGCATCGCCATAATCATCATCATCCTATGACATCATCATCATCATCATCATCATCATCATCATCATCACCATCATACTGTTACCGTCTCATTATAATCAGTATCATCATCATAATCATGTGACGGTATCATCATCATCATCATCATCATCATCATCATCATCATCATCATCATCATCATCATCATCATCCAGTGACGGTTTCACAATAATCATCATTATCTTCATAATCCAGTGACGGGCTCACCATAATCATCATCGCGTTCCATGCCGACAAGCGTGCACCGTATTTGCTCGCCATCTCACACGATTACCAGATGAAGATAAAGACGAAGACGAAGACGACGGAGACGGAGACGGAGACGGAGGCGGAGACGGAGACGACCTAGACGGAGACGGAGAGGGGGACGGAGACGACCTAGACGGAGACGGAGACGGTGGAGACGGAGACGACAGAGACGGAGACGACGGAGACGGAGACGGAGACGGACGACGGAGACGGAGACGACCTAGACGGAGACGACAGAGACGGAGACGGAGACGGAGACGACCTAGACGGAGACGGAGAGGGGGACGGAGACGACCTAGACGGAGACGGAGACGGTGGAGACGGAGACGACAGAGACGGAGACGACGGAGACGGAGACGGAGACGGAGACGACGGAGACGGAGACGACGGAGACGGAGACGGAGACGGAGACGGAGACGGAGACGACAGAGACGGAGACGACGGAGACGGAGACGGAGACGGACGACGGAGACGGAGACGACGGAGACGACGGAGACGGAGACGGAGACGGAGACGACGGAGACGACGGAGACGGAGACGGAGACGGAGACGGAGACGACGGAGACGGAGACGACGGAGACGGAGACGGACGACGGAGACGGATGACGGAGACGGACGACGGAGACGGAGACGGATGACGGAGACGGAGACGACGGAGACGGACGACGGAGACGGAGACGACAGAGACGGAGACGGATGACGGAGACGGAGACGAAGACGGATGACGGAGACGGAGGCGACGGAGACGGAGACGGAGACGGACGACGGAGACGGAGACGACGGAGACGACGGAGACGGAGACGGAGACGGATGACGGAGACGGAGACGACGGAGACGGAGACGGATGACGGAGACGGACGACGGAGACGGAGACGGCGGAGTCGGAGACGGACGACGGAGACGGAGACGGACGACGGAGACGTAGACGGATGACGGACGACGGAGACGGAGACGTAGACGGATGACGGACGACGGAGACGGAGACGACGGAGACGGACGACGGAGACGGAGACGACGGAGATGACGGAGACGGAGAAGACGGAGACGGAGACGACGGAGACGGAGACGACGGAGACGAAGACGAAGATGAAGATGAAGACGCCGACGAAGCCGAAGAAGCCGAAGAAACCGAAGAAGCCGAAGAAGACGAAGAAGACGCAGCAACAATTCCAGCAACAGAGGTAGAAGAAGAAGGAGACAAATGACTACTTCAAATAACCCCTTCACCGAAAAACCGTCAACCAATAGATTCCGTTGATTCGGACACCATTTCTCTAAACTGCCGTGCCCCAGAAACAACATAACAAATTATCCGCCATTTCACATCTGAACAAATGAGATGAACCACAATCATTGCATTGTTCTTCTTTATTATGCTCTTCTTTCCCTGCGTCTGAAATTAGCACCGTTTATTAAAAACATCTTTACATTGCGTAGGAGCATCGTTGCCAGGTCAAATTATTGACCTATCTCTCGTTTCACAATATTTATGCTGCTGAATGCAGGCAAGAGGCATCCGATACAATTCTTATGAGGACAAAAATACCCTGATAATATCAGGTTAGGAATTCAGGAAGTGAAAAGGCGCATGTTGGTGTCAATTCTTTCTATTATCTATTTCCATGTGGACCATGGATTTGTATAAGCTTTAAGAGCAGTGGACGAAGCTTTCAATGTTAAGTTAAATATGTCGTACGGACTGAGGTGAATGTGTGTTTGTGGAGTCATCATCATCTTCCAGCGTCGTGGCAACGAGTTGACGTTACAGCGCCCGATAGGTGGCACTAGATAGTATTATTGTGTCTGATTCAGCAATGTTTTTGACGTTGTCAATCCATTTTCTTCTCGTTTGTCCTCTTGCTCTCGAATCAGATCTTTTTTCAGTGCAGCATCATTGATGGTAACTGATGTTGTTGCCTCTAACGGGACGGCCTAACATTTGTGGAGTATATTCTCGAACGTTTGTTTTTATTTTATTCGTGGTCTTCCTTTAGTTAAATAGCCAAATTCTAGTGCTATAACGATTTCCTACATTCGGAAGAGGATCGTGACCAGTTAGGAGACAAGTTAACGAACTTGATTTTCAATGGAATTATGTGGAGCCAACGCAGATGTGGTATTATGGAGGAATAATGGGAACAATGCCGGTCTCTCTGGCCGAGGGGTTACAACACTTTCTCCGTAATCCCGTTTATCACGCAGAGTCTCGTAGCGACGAGAGCTGGAAGCGGTTCGACCCCCGCTGGTGATGTGCGGGATAACTGAGCCGGCCGCCCAGAAAGCAATGGCAAACTACTGAGCGTAATCTTGCCAAGAAATCAACAGACAGCTGAAAGATGCTGCTGTTGACAGCGATGTCCTGTAAAGGATATGCGAAAAAAAAAAAATGGGAACAATGTGGGCGGATAGAATGAAAAGTGAAGATATCTTGGTAGAAGTTTTACTCCTACTAAAATTAGTTACTCGAATTAGAAGAAGACTGCCCACTATTCTTTGGCCATGTCATGAGACGGGGTCAGCTGGGGTATATCGCGACAACGGGCAAGTTAGATGGGGGGAGAGGCAGGGAGTAACCAAGGGATTAGATGCTGGACAGTTGACATCATAGCAAGGAGGAACGTCGGTATCATAAATGGGTGGCAGTAGAGGAGACAGAGGGATGAGAACAAACATGTCATCAAAGAGGAAACAGAAGAGAAGAAGAAGCAGCAACAGCAACAGAAGAAGAAGAAGAAGAAGAAGAAGAAGAAGAAGAAGAAGAAGAAGAAGAAGAAGAAGAAGAAGAAGAAGAAGAAGAAGAAGAAGAAGAAGAAGAAGAAGAAGAAGAAGAAGAAGAAGAAGAAGAAGAAGAAGGAGGAGGAGAAGAAGAAGAAGTAGAAGAAGAAGAAGAAGAAGACGAAGAAGAAGAAGAAGAAGAAACAGCAGCAGATGAAGAAGATGAACACAATCAAGAAAAACACGAACAAGAAGAAATAGAAGAGGAGGAGGAATATGAGAAGGAATCGTACGTGGAATAGAATGAAGATAAACAAGATGTGGAGAGAAAGATTAAGATTTGTAAGCGAAAGAAGCATAAAAGAAAAACAACAGAACAGAAATAAGATTTCTGAGAAGAATACTCAATGTATCAAGAAGAGATAAGATCAGAAATGAAGATATCAGGACTAAAGTGGGGGTTATAGCTGCACTAGATTTTATTAGAAGGCAGCAAGTCAATTGGTTTGTCCATGCAAGTAGGTTACCTACCAACTAACAGTATACCACAACAAGCAATGATGTACAGACCAGAAGGAAGCAGAGAAAGAGGCCGACCACGTAAACGATGGACGCAGGGAATAACAGAGTCCATGGGAATATCGATACATGAAGCCCATAAGCGGGCACTCTCCCGCTGTTTATACTTCACCTCGACACCGCAAGGTACAAGAGGAACATGATGAGATGAGATGAGATGAGATGAGATGAGATGAGATGAGATGAGATGAGATATTCTGCTTTGCTTTCTCACGTGAAAGGCAATCAATACTTGCTAATTAATTTGCTAAAATATTAGTTTCGTTCTTTTAACGCTCAAATGACACGACTTTTAAATGTAACTATAAAAGATACCCTGCATTTACCTTCCCATCCTCTCTCTCTCTCTCTCTCTCTCTCTCTCTCTCTCTCTCTCTCTCTCTCTCTCTCTCTCTGTGTGTCTTTGTCTGTCTGTGTCTGTCTGTCTGTCTGTCTGCCTGCCTGTCTGTCTGTCTGTCTGTCTGTCTGTCTGTCTGTCTGTCTGTCTCTCTCTCTCTCTCTCTCTCTCTCTCTCTCTCTCTCTCTCTCTCTCTCTCTCTCTCTCTCTCTCTCAAAACAAGACAAAGACAAAGATTCGTTTCGTTAAACCTATTCTTTCACAGTAGCACACTCACATGTCTGCAAACGCGCGGTTTATATTGTTCCGTTTCTCATTGATGGTTTGAGTTTAAAGCGAACCGGAACACCAGGTTAGCACGCTTCCTGGAAGATTCTTAAGTAGGTGGAGCCGACTGGGTGGCTGAATATCCCGGGTCGGATTTATTTTTACTTAATTGGTGTCGGGGAATTTGAAATTCATTCATAGGGGTGAAATTTCTCCCCTCTCTGTAGTCTTCTACGCCAGGGATTCTGAAATTGTTGAGTGTACGGGACATGAAATATGTTGCTGGAACTATGGATTGTTGATATTTGTATGCGGAAGATAAGAAGAAACTATTACATGTTCGTCCGATGAACGCGCTTTTGCCGTCAAGCGCCGCGGGGAGGAATAGCTGTCGTTCCAGCGCCTATGGGTGCCACTAGATAATGTCAATACGTGTGACTGTACATTACCTTTGATGTCGTCAATTCATTTTCTTCTCAGGCGACCTCTTGCTCTCGTGTCATATCTTCTTTGACGTAGCCTCAGTGCTGGTAGTTGATAGTGTTGCATTCTAAAAAGATGGCCGAGCCAATATCTTCTGCCTTTCAATTTATGGAACGTTTGATCTCAACGTTTTGAACGTTTGATAACAACGTTTTGATCCCACTGTCGGTCTGGTAACATTTCTTATCCGGTCTCAGATAGTTAAACTTGTCACTCTTCTCAAGCATCTTACGTCATAGGTGTTAATTTTGTGTAAGTGTGATTTTGATAATTCCAAGTTTGCCATTGGCAGGATAGAGTTGATAAGAGTATTTAAATACGGAAGTCATAGATTTAACACGATTCTAATCATTGTTGTGCAGATACAAAGACTTCGTTTTAAATTTGCGATTACCGTGGGCATAATAAATGCTCCACATTTGAACAATAACAACAACTGTCTATTTTAAGTATTTCAGCCAAAGTGAAATTCATCTCTTTACTTCATATGTTCATTACTTTATATGTTCATTACTTCATATGTTCATTACTTCATATGTTCACTACTTCATATGTTCATTACTTCATATGTTCACTACTTCATATGTTCATTACTTCATATGTTCACTACTTCATATGTTCATTACTTCATATGTTCACTACTTCATATCTGCCGTATGGACTTGACGAGATGCAGCGAAATATGCCAGGCAACAAATCGTGCAACCGGTTGTGACTTATGTGTTTAAACACCACTAATGGTATAAATAATCACCATTATTTTTCTCTAAATTATAATCATCGTAATCATTATCATCACCACTATTATTATACTATTATTTTCCTCATCGTTATCATAAGCATAATGGCACTCATCATCATCATTACCATTATTACTATTATAAAGAAGTTACCTTGCCGTGTGGAAAGAAAATAGTTTGTTGCAATGTGCTTAAAGAAGGTATAACAACTAAATTACATGGCGCCAACAGGGGTGGGGAGTTACACCTCTCCATAGCATAAACCCTGGGCTTAAATGTAAAGACCATGTCTTGTCCATGCAGCATGATCCCTCTCTCGACCTGCTTAGTTTACTCCAGAGAAAAGGTAACACCAATATACGTGGAACAAGACCAGCTATAGAAGCTGCCGGATCCGCAAAGCAATGCTCTAACTGTCCGTCTGTCGGAGCTTCTATCCTAGACCAGTTGCCGGCCAGTCATTATTTTTTTAAATTATCATTATCATTATCATCATCACCATTGTCATAATCGTAATGAAAAGCAGCTTCAACATCATCATTATCGGACAGTGGGATTAAATGTTGACTTCTCATTCTTGACTTGTGGACATAAGTTACAAATACCTGAGAAGTCGGAGTGGGATCGCCTGATGACGAGGGATACTGGAAATAGGGAAAGCAACAATCAGTCCAGTGCACTAGATGTTGTAGCACCTGTATGGATTACGCTTGAGTTCAAAGCGAGCGAACGCAAAATAAAAACCTTTGTTGTAATCATAATCTTAATAATCAAGATCATCATCATCATCATCATCATCATCATCATCATCATCATCATCATCATCATCATCATTGTCAGCAGTAGTACAATCATCATCAGAATCATTATTATTATCATTATAATTATCACCCTCATCCAACGATCTGCCTACAGTTGATATCCCCCTGATAACTCCATGGATAGATGAACATTACTATCACTACAAATCCAGACAAAAGTGAGAGGAATATTTGACAAGGAAGAACAGAACAGTATACATCGCAGAACAGCCACTCTCATCTTCCTTGATGAAGAATACCCACAGGACCTCTGGATCCGAGTCTACACAGATGGGTCAGCACAAAATGCTGTTCGAAATGGAGGAGATGGAGTGTACATAGAATACCCAAATAATACTAGGGACACGGCCAGAATTCCAACAGGAAAGTACTGCCATAACTATGATGCTGAAATTGAGGCAATCAAGATAGCAACAGAGAAATTACTAAATACCAGCAATGGTACACAACCTGTGGTGCTATTGACAGATGCATAATCAGTGCTCGGGGCGCTCCTGTCTGGGAAATTGCCAGTACTAAGATCACTATTTTCTGAACTTAGCAGTTTGCATAAGGTCACTACAATGGATACCATCCCACTGTGGAATACTTGGAAACGACAGAGCTGATCGATTGGCTAAGGAAGGAGCAAAAGAAGAACAGCCTGATGTGCCCCTTACATACCACCAAAAGAAAAGAATGATAAATCAGACAGAAAGCCACCAAAACCTGCTCAAGACGACTACCACATTATGGACAGACCAGAACAAGTCATTATTCTGCGCCTCAGAACAGGACACAATAGATTACGCAACCACTTGTATACGAAATTCAAGTCTGGCGAATCAGCCATGTGCTCATGTGGACAGCAGAGCACATACTTCAAGACTGCCCAAATTACATGTCCAGGCAAACCTTCTTGCCTAGAGAGACGACAGTTGAAGATAAACTCTATGGACCGCTGAGTGAACTAAAAAAAGACAGTTAAATTCATACAAGAGGCAACATTGCAGTGATAGACATATTTCAAGCGAACGAAAGAAACAGAAGAATCACCCTCATTATCTTCAATTATCATAATCGTTTATCATCATCATCATTCAATATCTCTCCCCCCTTTCCCAAAACCACTCAAGGTCGACTATCATGAATCTCTAAAACCTCTTATTCTGTATCTCCACATAACACTGAAACCTATTTCTTCCACTCAACTAATTTGTCTGCCGCAATGTCAGCGGTGATACCACAGACACTTCTCCTGTAAACATTTCGAAATGCCATTCACAATGGATTCTAAAAAACTGTAAAACCATTAACATTTACTTCGAAATAAAGTCACTAATAAATTAAATTTGGTCTTGCACAATGCAAGCTGGCATACAGTAATCTACAGTTACATTCACGAAACCGTTAACCTGATTTCCCTTGTGTGGACACGAACTGGACGACGCAACCTGTTTAAATTTCCAAATTCACGTTAACCTTTATGAAGTACTACAAAAAACTTAGTGCGTTAACAAATTGACTTAAATTGTTAGTTATTCAACCGAGATTCAGACACGTTGCATTGTAAAATTGACCTTTTTACATTTACAAAACGATATAGGTTAGAAATTATCTAGGGATTTTTTGTAACTTCATTACAAAGAGAGTTGCTAAAAATTTAAACTTCTTTCCCGGAAGAGTAATTATTTGAAAACAAGCGCGGAATTATCTCATCAATTAATCTTTGGGGTCATGAATTTAGGCTCTGTTTTTTCACACTGTACAGATTATTTCCACGCAGACGAATGTCTGCAATAAGTAAGATCGTATCGGAGACTAGAGTTAAAGACAGGAAGTCCAAGATGATGAAGAACTGCAGAAGAGGCTATCAGATGTCGCAAGCATTTTAAATAGGTAATTAAGAATATTTAAAACAAAGTTTCATGTAAATATAAAGAAGAAGAATGACAGCCAAGGAATGTTTTAAAAGATATACTGGAATCACCGTCACACAGTTATGTGAGTGAAAGTCGCGTGCCGAAAGGTTAAAAATTCTTACTCTTAAACATCCGGTGTGCAGGTGTCAAGGAGAAGGTTGTCTTCATACTTAAACGTTGACCTCCCGTCCTTGACTTGGGAACGTAAATTACAAGTACCTCAGAAGTCGGAGTAAGCTCGTCTGGTAGCCTGGTAGCGGGGCGGGGGGGGGGCGGCGGGGGGGGGGCAATTTGTAATAAGAAAAGATGCCCCACACGTAAAAATCTGGTCAGTCTGTCAACTAATAGTAGAATGACATGCGTGGAAGACCCTTGAGTTCAAAACGAACGAAAGAAAACCGTTCTGTGTGCTAATCCAAGTTCCAGAAGAGCTGCCATAGAGTAGTGACTAGTGCCTGCCAACTCGATGGTAATGGGTTCAAATTCGAGGCGGCTTTCCAATATAGACCTAGACTGTAAAACGTGTTTAAATGGCAAGAGGGTCGACATCATTACACCGGGTTTTATCCCACATGGCTCGGTCTCTTTCCGCAGGGCGGCTTGCCGAAAGTGTGGCACAAAGCACGAACTCCAAAACTCCAGCGACGACCTCCAGGAGTCCCCGTGACAATTACATTCGTGAACCTAACAACCTTTGGAACGCAAGGCAGAAATTGTAACCACTTTGCTACAGAGCCTCCCTGAGCTGGGCCAAAGTAGCCTGATATACAGGGTGTATTTTTAATGACTGTGCAGTGTTTTACAATATTGCCGGTCCAATTTTCGTATTTACTTATTATGTTGCATGAACTTTACAGAGGGTGAATATAAAACTTGGACCAGAAATATTTTCAAAAACTGCACAGTCATTAAAAATACACCCTATATATCATAAACATATTTTGGGAAGTAAAGGCGGACAGTGTGATATTTACCACAAGCCACCTAGCCTGCCGATTGATCTATAAATAAAAACGATTTTAGCACCATATGTCCAGTATATAAAATTACTATGGAGAAAGAAATATATGTTAATGAGGAAAAATTGGAGGTGGTGGGAAATTTTGAATATCTTGGGTTATTAATTACCAACAATGGTGACACAATGAAAGACATTAACCGAAGAATACCTATTGCTCTTCAGAAACTAAAACAACTGAATAAATTGTGGAGCATGCATCTGTTCCATGGCAACATACGCATGTGAGACCTGGACACTTACTAAACAAGTTGAACAGCGCATAAATGTCTTTGAATATAAATGTTATAGACGGGTTCTAAGAATATCTTGGATACAGAAAAGAATAAATGCATCCATACGACAAGAGATGAATATTGAAGAAGGTTGGCTACTTAAAAGATAAAACACAGAAAATTGCACCATTTTGGTCACTTGCAACGTGATGAAAGTTTGGTGAGAACAATATGGATGGGTATATGACTGGGAAGAGAGGAAGTGGACGTCCAAAGATAAGATGGGTGCAAGATGTGGCGGATGATCTCCAGTGTGTCGGACGCGGGGCATCTTGCTTATGACCGAGAAGTTTTCCGGACGGTTGTTATAGGAGCGAAGTTCTGCAAAGGACATGCTACTGAATGAATGAATGAATGGATAGATGAATGAATGAATGAATGAATGAATGCCCAGTATGCCTTTAGCAGCCTGAAAGAGCCCTTTACTAACTTTAACTTCTGTCTGTCGGCCCTGTGGTCATGCGTTCGAATCCGCATCTCATTAATTAATTAATTAATTAATTAATTAAATAATTAATTAATTAATTCATTCATTAGCATGTCTTTTGCAGAACCTCGCTCCAATAACAACCTTCCGGAAAACCTCTCGATCATAAGCAAGATGTCCCGCGTCCAAGAATACACCCATCTGGAGATCATCCGCCACATCCTGCACCCATCTTCTCTTTGGCCTTCCTCTTCCTCTCTTCCCAGGCATATACCCCTCCATTATTGTTCTCTTCAAACTTTCGTGACGTTTCAAGTGACCAAAATATTTCAATTTTCTTTGTTTTATCGTCTTTAATAGCCAACCTTCTTCAATATTCAGCTCTTGAAGTATGGATGCATTTGTTCTTTTCTTTACCCAAGATATTCTTAGAACTCGTCTATAACATTTATATTCAAAGGCATTTATGCGCTGTTCAGCTTGTTTAGTAAGTGTCCAGGTCTCACAGGCGTATGTTGCAATGGGAAAGATGCATGCTCTTAAAAATCTAATTTTTGTAGTTCTGTCTGTCCCACTCCATAATTTATTCAGTTGTTTTAGTCTTTGAAGAGCAATTGATAGTCGTCGTTTAATTTCTTTCATTGTGTCACCGTTGTTGGTAATCAATGACCCAAGATATTCAAAATTCTCCACCACCTCCAATTTTTCCTCATTAACATATATTTCTTTCTCCATAGTAGTTTTATCTGTATGCATTATCTTTGTTTTTGCTATGTTAAGATATAAGTTGTGATTTTCACTATTCAATTGGGTTGAGGCTATTAGGTTTTCTATACCATTCTGTGTTGTGGATAGCAATACTGTATAATCAGCATACCGAATCTCTGGTATGTCATGACCACCGATATTTAGGGCATCATATTGCTCCCTGTTTATATCATCTCTGACAGTTCTCATATTTTCGGCGTACAGGTTAAACAAATAGGGTGACAGCACGCAGCCCTGACGGACTCATTGCTTGATGTCAAACCAAACTGATGTCTCGTGATCTATACTAACTGCTGCTTGTTGGTCTAGATAGAGCATTTTTATTAGTTTTACCACATGTGATGGAAAGCCCATAGTCCTCGTGATTCCACAAAGTTTCTGATGTTGTACACAGTCAAATGCCTTTGAATAATCCACAAAACATGAAAGTAGGTTTATATTAAATTCTCTGCACGACTCTATTATTAAACGCATGTTGAGTATGTGATCTCTTGTTCCTCTTCCTTGTCTAAATCCAGCTTGAACCACGTTAATCTCTTCTTCCATTTTCTTACGAAGTCTTCCCATTATGATTTTTAGTAGAATTTTACTTGCATGACTGATCAGGGCAACAGTTCTATAGTTGGTGCATAATTTAAGTTTGCCCTTTTTTGGTATTGGAATGAAGATAGTTCTCTTCCAATCTTTTGGCCATATACCATATTTCCATATCATTTTACATAATGCGTGATAGATTTGTATGCTTTCTTCTCCTCCCGCTTTAATTAGTTCAGCTGGTATCTCATCACACCCTGGTGACTTACCATTCCTCAGGTTCTTTATAGCCCATGCAATTTCATCTAATGAGGGTTCAGGTTCTGTCTCTGTTGTCATTGACTCATGTATCTCATTCACATCCTCACTGTCATACTTTCCACTGCAGTACTCCTGCCATCTTTCTAGAATTTGTCTGGATTCTGTTAAGGTATTTCCCATCTTGTCACAGATGAACATTCGATTGAGGTTGAACATTTCTTGTCAATAACTTCATTTCTTTGAATATTTCGTAATCTCTTACAGTCTTATGATATAGCTTTATTCTGGTACAGGAATCTTGTATATATTGAGTTTTGTCTTTTCTTGTGTTCTTTCCTATTTCTCGAGTTAAAGATTTATACTTCATCCTGCTGTTATCGGATTCACCTCCTTTCTGTTTCAGTTCCCTTCGTTGTTTTATTGATTCTAACGTGCCTGACGTAATCCATGGCTTAAGTTGCTTTTTTCTTGGTCGGAATTAAATCTTTGGCTGCAGTTATCAAGATATCTCTAGCTTGTACTGCCAGTTCATCAGGTGTCATTTCCTCTTGTACAGACATCAAGAATCCGCATCTAGAAGGACTTGTTACATGGACCTGGATTCCCATGTCGATCCAGCCTAACATGTCTACCAGGAAATGTATTGGGAAGTAAAGGCAACGGTTCGGTCTGTACAAATACGGGGTTAGTACCATATACCGAATACACCTCAATGAGGGCGCGAGGATTCCTGACTGTTTTTATTTACTGCTGCGGGCTGCATCATCTCATCTCACCTTGTTCCTCTTCTATCTTGCGGTGTCAAGGTGAAGCACACACAGCGGGCGAGGTTCCGTTTATGGGCTTCATGTATGGAGATTTCCATGGACTCTGTTATTTACTTATTCCCTCTGTCTATATTTTACATGGTCGGCCTGTTCTTCTGTTTCCCTTTGGTATGTGCACCATTACTTGTTGTGGTATACTGTAACTTGGTAGTGTAGTTATATGGCCGAACCATTTCACTAGCTGTTTTCTAATGAAATATAGCGCTGAGGTCCCCTTCCCCGCGCCCCCTTTTCCCCGCTGTAGTTCTGATTTAATCATTTTTTTAAATGTTCTCTCTTTTTGACACATCAGGTATTCCTCTCAGGAATCTCATTTATGTTGCTGTAATTTTTCTATCATTTTGTTTGGCATAGAGTTGGTAGAACGATTGTGTTGTAGAGTGCTTTTTTGCGGTGCTCACCAAACCTGACACCCCACATTGTGCCAACAGCTTCGGGCAGAGGAGTGCGATTGGGAGGGTACAATCCTTACCATATTGCGAGGAAATGCAATCTAAAGACTAAATGTCTTGACAGGGCAGACCAGGCCCTAAACCTTGGTAGGCATCTGGTCTAGGATGGAAGCTCCCACAGGCAGACAGCTTGAACATTGCTTTGCTGATCCGGCAGCTTCTGCAGCTTGTCTTCTTCCAGATGTATTGGTGTTACCTTTCCTCTGGAGTAAACTAGGCAGGCAGAGAGAGAGGAATCATGCTGCATGGGCAACACATGGTCTTTAAAATCAGCCCAGGGTGAGTTTTGTTACAGAGATGTATAGCACTTTGTTACAAACTATCGTCTGTCAAGACAGCCATGTGCCAGTCAGAGTGTTTTTTTTTTAAATTTAGAATCTCTTGATACTTATTTCTTCTTCAATATTGGTGCCGTTTGTCCAAGGAATTACAAAGTTTTCAAGAACATTCACAAACAACAGCAGCAACAAAAACAACAACAACATACATAATGAAAATTAAACTCATCCACGTATGGGCACACAACATATTCTAACGACATTACCACCATGGGAAAATTGAAAGCAGCAAGTAACACATTCCTGAAATCTTCAGAAAAAAAACCCTTGTTGGATAAATTGCGACACAATATTTAAAACAACAAAACGGAGTTTTCCGTTAATGAAAACAAAGTGGGTAATCCCAGAGGACAGCGCGAAGATGACGCAATTGCAGCAAAGAAAAAACACACCGGAAGACTGAAAGTGGGAAGAGGTAATCCCTGAACGAATAACCCTAATCTTGCAGTGAATGAATCCACACACACACACACCTCTCTTTCTCTCTCTCACACACACACACACATACACACACGCGCGCGCGCGCGCACGCACGATCGCTCGGTCGGTCACTCACTCTCACACACAACGAGAATTAGACGGTTGGCCTTACTAGAACACGATGTAGGTCAGCAAGGCCGAATGGATAAGAAAGCATGTTCTTAAACATCCGGTGTGCTGATACCGAGGTAAGCGGTTCAACCCCTACACCAGACAGTTGGACTAACATGTTGACCTATCGTCCTTGACTTGGGGACCGTAAATTACAAGTACCTCTGAACTCGGAGTGGGTTCGCCTGATGGCGAGTGTCACTGTTAATAAATAAGGAAAGCTAATCCACACGCATAATTTAGGTCAGCACTACTAGAGGTTTTATGGACTATGCTTGAGTTCAAAGCGAGCGAGCGCAAAAAAATACAAACTAGAACACGATCACAATGTGACTAATTTGACGTTGCGGCTAAGGATTTTGTCAGCGCAGAAAAACAAAAATAAAACAAAAACAACAAAATAACCACACACAAAAAACCAAAAAAAAACAAAAAACGACCCAACTATATGGAAAACACTAAACGGAAAAATAAATATAAAAGTTACTTATCTGTATCCTTTCTGTGGACTGGACACGTGTTTCAGTGGATCCGCGTGTACGATACCAATAAAGTGGATGAATCAGATGTGTGGATAACGGGGGTCAATGGGTTAAAGATCAATAACGTCACGAACCTTGTGATTGTTTTAGCAACCTGAGGGAAGAACACCTGGTAGGCTGCGGGAGGGGGGGGGGGAAGCGCAGGCGAGCAAATGTTAAAATAGGGAACAGTTGTGGACTATATCGATTGGGATTGGGGGGATGGTGCACACTGGAATAAGGGCTGAGCAAGGCTTTAGTCGCAACGTCCATGTTGTTACTCGTGATGGTATTCTAGAGCAGCTTATCCTATTCTTCTCGTTTTGTTTGGTAATTCATTCATTGCATTTTTACGCTTTGCCGCAGTTCTCCTTATTTCATTATTAATCTTGCAGTGGTAATTCTAGACGCCATTTTTATTTGTCATAGAGGAAATACAAATTAAAAACGGTTGAAAGCACTTTGTAATTTGGGTGGAAGGAAACGGAATGAAATTGTCACGATTAAGTAAAAATAGTGGCTGAAATATGACATGAATGTGACAACAGTGAACTCTTAGTCTGTACATTATTATTTGTGTTGTTCTTCTTGTTGTCTGACTTATATATTTCATTTTCTTGTGTAAATATAATCTGGTGTTGCTCAGACAAATCAAATCAGCGGATGGACTTTATGTTTAATATAGACGACATCTGAAACAATAAGGAGAGATGGAATAACAACAAATATTGAAAAACACCTCGGTGGGTTACCATAAATAAATGGAAAAGGAAAATTCTGATTCAGTCCATCGCAACGAAATAAAATGTATTTATTTATTAATGAATAGCCTACATTGTCCGATTTTATATTAGGGGGGCTTCAAATGAAAACTTTAATAGTGTGATTAAAAAGTACAATAAATATGCCATTGTCTTGTAACCTGTCAATATTGTTGTTAAGGACGTCAACAAAGTTACGCACGTGACATCACAGTGCAGACGAACGTAGTGGCGTCATAATGCCAGTTTAAAGACGGCCTCCCCACTATTGACTTGCACAAAAGAGGAGCAGCGTTCTGTTATCCGTTTATTCTTTAGTAATCAGTGGAGGAGTGAAACCTATAGAAATTCATCGATGAATGATGGGCAATGACCAAGTTGATGCATGCCTGTCAGTCCAGCATGTGTATGAGTGCAGTAGGAAGTTTCAAAACGTCATGACTTCTGTGACAGACTGTTCACGTCCAGTATTGACCCCAGAGTGGTTACACATGCGACCAAGAGCATTTTTCTACCGGAATCCAAGCACTTTATCCGTGCATACGGACTTGCATTGAAAGCAGTGGTAACTATATCAACAATTGATGAATTTGTTCTTTACTTTATCAGAATATATATATATATATATATATATATATATATATATATATATATATATATATATATATATATATATATATATATGCATATACATATTTTAAAAAACCTATAAGGTTTTCATTTGACGCCCCACCGTACATATCATTATCATCACCATTATATGCGCTGCCAGCTGGGGTAGGCATTCATGTTTCTCCACATATCTCGGTCCCTGGTGTTCTGGATCAACTCTGCTAATGATGTTATTCAATGCCACTTGCGCTAGAAAGGTCGCATATTGAGAAAATATGAGAATAGTTTAACTAGAAAGGTAGCATATTGAGAAAACACAAGAATAGTTTAACTAGAAAGGTCGCATATTGAGAAATCACGAGAATAGTTGAACTAGAAAAGCCCTTGTCTGGAATCCGCATTACAGAAGAAATAGAGTAGGAACTTACAACACGCGGATAAGAGAAGTAGACCAGAACAGAACAATATGGTAAAGACGTGGGACTTTAAAACACGCAGATAAGAGAACTAGATACAGAACAGAACAATATGGGAAGGACGTGGCACCTTAAACGCACAGAGAAGAGAAGTAGGCAAACAATAGAGCAATATGGGAAGGAAATGAGACCTTAAAACACATAGAGAAGCGAAGTAGACACACAACAGAGCAATATGGGACAGACGTGGGACCTTAAAACACATAGAGAAGCGAAGTAGACACACAACAGAGCAATATGGGACAGACGTGGGACCTTAAAACACATAGAGAAGAGAAGTAGACACACAACAGAGCAATATGGGAAGGACGTGAGACCTTAAAACACATAGAGAAGCGAAGTAGACACACAACAGAGCAATATGGGACGGGTGTGGGACCTTAAAACACATAGAGAAGAGAAGTAGACACACAACAGAGCAATATGGGACGGGTGTGGGACCTTAAAACACATAGAGAAGAGAAGTAGACACACAACAGAGCAATATGGGACGGGTGTGGGACCTTAAAACACATAGAGAAGAGAAGTAGACACACAACAGAGCAATATGGGACGGGTGTGGGACCTTAAAACACATAGAGAAGCGAAGTAGACACACAACAGAGCAATATGGGACAGACGTGGGACCTTAAAACACATAGAGAAGCGAAGTAGACACACAACAGAGCAATATGGGAAGGAAATGAGACCTTAAAACACATAGAGAAGAGAAGTAGACACACAACAGAGCAATATGGGAAGGAAATGAGACCTTAAAACACATAGAGAAGCGAAGTAGACACACAACAGAGCAATATGGGACAGACGTGAGGCCTTAAAACACACAGAGAAGAGAAGTAGACACACAACAGAGCAATATGGGACAGACGTGGGACCTTAAAACACACAGAGAAGCGAAGTAGACACACAACAGAGCAATATGGGAAGGAAATGAGACCTTAAAACACATAGAGAAGAGAAGTAGACACACAACAGAGCAATATGGGAAGGAAATGAGACCTTAAAACACATAGAGAAGCGAAGTAGACACACAACAGAGCAATATGGGACAGACGTGAGGCCTTAAAACACACAGAGAAGAGAAGTAGACACACAACAGAGCAATATGGGACAGACGTGGGACCTTAAAACACACAGAGAAGCGAAGTAGACACACAACAGAGCAATATGGGACAGACGTGGGACCTTAAAACACACAGAGAAGCGAAGTAGACACACAACAGAGCAATATGGGACAGACGTGGGACCTTAAAACACACAGAGAAGCGAAGTAGACACACAACAGAGCAATATGGGACAGACGTGGGACCTTAAAACACACAGAGAAGAGAAGTAGACACACAACAGAGCAATATGGGACAGACGTGGGACCTTAAAACACACAGAGAAGAGAAGTAGACACACAACAGAGCAATATGGGACAGACGTGGGACCTTAAAACACACAGAGAAGAGAAGTAGACACACAACAGAGCAATATGGGACAGACGTGGGACCTTAAAACACACAGAGAAGAGAAGTAGACACACAACAGAGCAATATGGGACAGACGTGGGACCTTAAAACACACAGAGAAGAGAAGTAGACACACAACAGAGCAATATGGGACAGACGTGGGACCTTAAAACACACAGAGAAGAGAAGTAGACACACAACAGAGCAATATGGGACAGACGTGGGACCTTAAAACACACAGAGAAGCGAAGTAGACACACAACAGAGCAATATGGGACAGACGTGAGGCCTTAAAACACACAGAGAAGAGAAGTAGACACACAACAGAGCAATATGGGACAGACGTGGGACCTTAAAACACACAGAGAAGCGAAGTAGACACACAACAGAGCAATATGGGACAGACGTGGGACCTTAAAACACACAGAGAAGCGAAGTAGACACACAACAGAGCAATATGGGACAGACGTGGGACCTTAAAACACACAGAGAAGCGAAGTAGACACACAACAGAGCAATATGGGACAGACGTGGGACCTTAAAACACACAGAGAAGAGAAGTAGACACACAACAGAGCAATATGGGACAGACGTGGGACCTTAAAACACACAGAGAAGAGAAGTAGACACACAACAGAGCAATATGGGACAGACGTGGGACCTTAAAACACACAGAGAAGAGAAGTAGACACACAACAGAGCAATATGGGACAGACGTGGGACCTTAAAACACACAGAGAAGAGAAGTAGACACACAACAGAGCAATATGGGACAGACGTGGGACCTTAAAACACACAGAGAAGAGAAGTAGACACACAACAGAGCAATATGGGACAGACGTGGGACCTTAAAACACACAGAGAAGAGAAGTAGACACACAACAGAGCAATATGGGACAGACGTGGGACCTTAAAAACACATAGAGAAGCGAAGTAGACACACAACAGAGCAATATGGGACAGACGTGGGACCTTAAAACACATAGAGAAGAGAAGTAGACACACAACAGAGCAATATGGGAAGGACGTAAGACCTTAAAACACATAGAGAAGAGAAGTAGGCACACAACAGAGCAATATGGGACAGACGTGGGACCTTAAAACACATAGAGAAGAGAAGTAGACACACAACAGAGCAATATGGGACAGACGTGGGACCTTAAAACACATAGAGAAGAGAAGTAGACACACAACAGAGCAATATGGGAAGGACGTAAGACCTTAAAACACATAGAGAAGAGAAGTAGGCACACAACAGAGCAATATGGGAAGGAAATGAGACCTTAAAACACATAGAGAAGCGAAGTAGACACACAACAGAGCAATATGGGACAGACGTGGGACCTTAAAACACACAGAGAAGAGAAGTAGACACACAACAGAGCAATATGGGACAGACGTGGGACCTTAAAACACACAGAGAAGCGAAGTAGACACACAACAGAGCAATATGGGACAGACGTGGGACCTTAAAACACACAGAGAAGAGAAGTAGACACACAACAGAGCAATATGGGACAGACGTGGGACCTTAAAACACACAGAGAAGAGAAGTAGACACACAACAGAGCAATATGGGACAGACGTGGGACCTTAAAACACACAGAGAAGAGAAGTAGACACACAACAGAGCAATATGGGACAGACGTGGGACCTTAAAACACACAGAGAAGAGAAGTAGACACACAACAGAGCAATATGGGACAGACGTGGGACCTTAAAACACACAGAGAAGAGAAGTAGACACACAACAGAGCAATATGGGACAGACGTGGGACCTTAAAACACATAGAGAAGCGAAGTAGACACACAACAGAGCAATATGGGACAGACGTGGGACCTTAAAACACATAGAGAAGAGAAGTAGACACACAACAGAGCAATATGGGAAGGACGTAAGACCTTAAAACACATAGAGAAGAGAAGTAGGCACACAACAGAGCAATATGGGAAGGAAATGAGACCTTAAAACACATAGAGAAGCGAAGTAGACACACAACAGAGCAATATGGGACAGACGTGGCACCTTAAACGCACAGAGAAGAGAAGTAGACACACAACAGAGCAATATGGGAAGGACGTGAGACCTTAAAACACATAGAGAAGAGAAGTAGGCACACAACAGAGCAATATGGGACGGGTGTGGATAGAGCCCCTTGGGACAGATAAAGACTGGATGGTTACGAGGAACTGATTGAACTCCTGTGCCTCATTGAGGATAGAGGACAAGTAAAGAAGAAGACACACAGATACTTCATCACAAAAATCAGAAGGAGGCAGTCATCAATTTTTGGCAAGATTATGAGAAGAATATGGTAAAACATGGGGGATGAGTGGTCTCGAGGCATGGTGTCTGCCTCGAGTGCTGGAGTTCCCGGGTTCAAGCCCCGACGAGGGCCGGGATTTTTTCACGTGGACTTCTAGTAATAAAATCTCCCCTGGTCTTTGGGTAGTGAGATCGGACGCCCGTATGTATTGTTGCGCACGTAAAAAATCCCATGGCTGTTGGAAATTGAAAAAGAGTAGCCTAACGGCGCTGCCTGGGCAAAATTACGAGTTAAACATCTACCCAAAGTATTTTTAAGATCCTCGCCGGTGATACGGAGTTCGTCCACTGTGCTGAAATTCTCCGTTCTCAAGCTTGAGTTCGGAGTAGAATGGAGTACTTATGGGTTACACCCGTGTGCTGTGATGTTGATCCGTCGACTAAGCTAAATTACACTAAACTATGAAAATAAAAGATATCTCGAACATACTGTAACAACTGAAATGTTGTGTAGAAAGAGATAGAGAAAAATGCTTGATGGTCTTGTGTCATGGCACAAAAGAACTGATGCATGCCATTAGGGATCGCAAGATATGAAGAAACATGATCGCCCATGCCAATCGGCAAGGTACTTGATGATGACCCCCTAAGCCATTCCGCCCTCCCTACCTAACCACAAAACATCAGACAGTTTCACAATTAATAAGTCCGAAGATATTGTCTTCAATTACTGCAATTCTACATTTCAACATGCCCCTGAGACCCTGCTTCAGACGATCAACGCCCGACATGAGATCAACTCTGTGAAGCATCATCTCACAGGTGACTGACCAATGAACAACTGGGCGTAAGAAAACGTAATCATGCGTGCAAATCATTAGTCACACACATCTATTAATACAAGCAGTTCGTGACAATTTCAATTGCCGAGCCGCCAACGCGATTCTGTTTGATATCGAAGTAATGATGAAAGGAATGTTATATACTCTAAGTTAGGTACTTAGGTTTGAAACTTCCGTAACATTTTTGAGATAATGCCTCTTTCCTGTGGCAGCATCGGAAGCGAGTCATGGACTATTTGCAATCACCAAGGATTAAACCAAGGGCTTTAGAACTGTGGCGAAGGGGTTGCGAATGCAGTTCGTAATCCGGCATAGTGCGTTTGAAACATAGCTGCCGGAGATTTGGAAGCAGACCGCCTTGAGTTGGTTCTCATACAATGGCATGAATACATGTCGTCCAGTTGCAGAGTTAAAACGGAATGTCTTCGACAGGATTCACAATCACAAACAAACCAACAAATCATTGTCGCGGCGCGATAGTTATTGTCTAGGGTGCATTTGTGGAGTACATTTGGTTACATCAATTCTCTCTCCACACGGCTATACTAGCTATACTATATTCTTCGGCTTGCTCATATTTGCCGGACACAGCTATTTGTATTCAGGCATGCGTCCTGAAGTCGTTGACTATATCAGGACTGTACCTTAGAATCACCGAGTGCCTTAGCAGGTTACTTATTAATATACAACGTTCACTTTCTCCACTGTCATACTAAGGATCACAGATTAAGACTTCACTCTATTAACACAACCAAGGCTCGGTATGATTTCCTCTTATCTATTGTCACCACGAATTTTCACATCGTTTCAAATATCTGTACATTGACACAATTCATCGTATCATACGATCACTTATAACCAATTGCATAATTGCACGTAAAAAAAAGGTAACTAAATTCTGTACACATTATGGCTTGTGGCGCAACACCAAAGAAGAAGAAGAAGAAGAAGAAGAAGAAGAAGAAGAAGAAGAAGAAGAAGAAGAAGAAGAAGAAGAAGAAGAAGACAATAACGTAGATGAATTAAAGATGTGGGTCATAGTTTTCACGTGATGATAACAAAAACAGGGCATATGGCTTATTGTAGAAAGAAATATGGATCGCCTTTTGCTGGTGAAATTTTGCACAGGCATGCTACTGGGCGGGCGAACTTTCAAAGACGTCTACACTGTTTTTGTCAGAACCATTGAATCTTCGTGGCGAAATGGTTTCACTTCTTGCCTCACATTCCGAAGGTTGTGGAGTTCGATTTCGACCTACGTCGTTCGGTTCCGAAATACGTCGTTCGTTTCACGAATGCAATTTTCTCGGAGTGTCCTGGGAGGAGAGGGGGAGGGGGGGGGGGGGTGGCGGCTTCCTGGCCTAGAGGTTAGCGACTTTTCTCCGTAATCTCGTATACTCTCGTAAGTAACGTGACGACGGTGAGAATCAGCAGTGGTTCGAATCGCGTCGGTAACTTACGGGGTATGTGAGCCGGCCGCTCAGAAACCAATGGCAAACTATTGAGCGTAATCTTGACGAGAAATCAACAATCAGCTGAATGGTACTGATGTTGACAGCGATGTCTTGTCCTGGGGGGTGGGGGTAGTCGCTGGAGTTACGGAGTTCATGCTTTGTCCGACGCTTTCAGCAGTCTGCCCTGTTGAAATAAGACCGAGCTATATTGGATAAACATGGTGCAATGCAGTCGGTTATTTTTTGCCTGTTGAACCTTTTTGGTTTGGTGTCAAACACTTCTCACATTAATGCGGGGGTTTTAATGTTGTTATTTAAACGCATGCTGTCACAAACAGTTATTGCTTGTATCTACCCATCTCGTTGTTTGTTAGTTAGTGTTGGGAAGGTATCTTATGCAATAAGTCACTATCATAGTAAGAACGTAGGAAAAAGAGTGCTGAAATGCTACATACAATCCGCTTCGATGTATAGCAGTGAACCTTGGAATGTAAAAGAACAAATTAGGAATAACTTGGAAGCAACAGAGATGTGGCTCCTGAGACGAATGTTACGAATTCCGCCAGACTGCTAGAGTAAGTAACGATGAAACTAAAACTGAAACTAAAGTAAGACCAATGAAACTAAAACTGAAACTAAAGTAAGACCAATGAAACTAAAACTGAAACTAAAGTAAGACCAATGAAACTAAAACTGAAACTAAAGTAAGACCAATGAAACTAAAACTGAAACTAAAGTAAGACCAATGAAACTAAAACTGAAACTAAAGTAAGACCAATGAAACTAAAACTGAAACTAAAGTAAGACCAATGAAACTAAAACTGAAACTAAAGTAAGACCAATGAAACTAAAACTGAAACTAAAGTAAGACCAATGAAACTAAAACTGAAACTAAAGTAAAACCAATGAAACTAAAACATTAAATTCAACAATAAGAAAGAGACAAACAGCTTTCTTTGGTCATGTGATGAGAAGAGAGGCATTGGAGAACATCGTGACAACTGGAATCATCAAGGGGAAGAGAGGCAGGGACAGACCAAGAGAAATGATACTAGATGGGCTGAGACGTTGGCATGGAGGGATATCATCAGCAGAGTTGATTCATAACTCCAAAGACCGAGATCTGTGGAGAGACATGGACGCCAACGCCAGCTGGCAAGGCACTGATGATGAGTGTTGGTAGGAAATAAAAAAAAATGACAGGGGATGGTGTTGGCTATGCGGTTTTTGTGTCCTATGTAAGTTAAATACACCGAGATGTATATTCTTTACAGGACGTCGAAATCAACCTCATAATTATTTGGCTGAGAGGTTTAATGAGCTGACACTTTCTTTCTGAACACTGCGTGGTGGGTTACTTCCACAAGCCGATCATAAATGTTGACTTCTCGTCTTTGACTTGAAGAACGTAAATTACAAGCACCTTAGAAATAAGAAAAGTGTCCGCCTGGCGGCGAGGGGCGCTTGTAATAGGGAAAGCTAACCCTCACAGAAAGTCAATCTCGTGCACGCACTAATAGTAGCAACTACTGGTAGTAGAAGACTAACTCGAGTTCAAAAAGCGAGCGGGGAAAAAAGATATAGAGAATAGACCCAGTTCAACTCTGGACACGCTACTGCAAGATAAGAATGATGATGATGATGATGATTATGTTGGTGATGATGGTGGTGGTGTTGGTGGTGGTGATAATCATGATGATGATGACTATGATGAGGATGATGATGGTGGTGATGATGATGGTGATGATGACGATTATAATGATGATGACGACGATGATAATGATAGTGGTGATAATGATTATGATGATGATGATGGTGGTGGTGGTGGTGATAATGATGATGATGACGACGATGATGATTATGATGATGATGATGATGTTGGTGATAATCATGGTGGTGATACTGATGATGATGGTGATTATGATGATGGTAAGGATGATAATGATGATGACGACGATGATGATTATGCTAATTAGTATGATGATGATGACTGATGATGATGACTGATGATGATGATTAGTGTGATGATAATGACGGTGATGACGATGGTGATGACGATGGTAATGAGTATTATGATGGTGGTGATTATGATATTGATGATGTTGATGTTGATGAAGAAAAACAAAGAGGTTGGAGGTGAAAGAAAAAGGAAGAACGAACACGATGCGCTAAGCAGGACCAGGACGCCGCTATCAACGCCAACTAAACATGGCGTTGAATCACAATTGCACTCATCCTCTTATGCAACAATCGCCAACGAACCAGTTCGGTGATGGCATCAACTCTATTTGTCGTAGCCTATATTTTTTTTATCCCGCCAACATCCCAACTCACTGATCATTTTTATTGCCACTCACTCCCACCCACGCTGGCACTCCCACGTATGTTTACCATTTCCCCTGGGTTACCGAGTCAACACTCTCTGGTACTTCCACTCCATCAAAGACCGGTTCTAGGGATGGTTCGATCGGGCTACCGTATTCACCACTTCCTCACCGAGAGGTCGGAAGGGACATGGGAGCGATCGGCAATAGAAATTCAATTAATAGAAGGCATAACAAAAGCGGTGACAACAGAACGAATGAGTCAACTACGGGGCATCGGAATTTCATTTTTGACATTTTCGAAATGTTTGATTTGGATTTATCACTGATGGCCCGTGCTTTGTTCGCTCCAAGCCCTGTCGCTTATCTCCTGCTGTTTCCGTTTTTTCATGTGTACATTTACACCTCCTTTCCTGCCCCTCCCCAATCTCTGTATGTAACTTTTCAGCGAACTCTTCTTTATCAAAAGCTATTTGCAGCGGCTTCGTTTCCGTTTTAAAAGTATGGAAGGTATTTCATATGGCGCGTATTGGCTTCGTTAGGCGCGGTAGTGACGTGCCTAGCGGGCTTTCCTACCGGCCCAGAGGTTCGAATCCTTTTTTCGGCGGGGATTTTTACATAGACTCACAGGTTCAGCCAACTTTATATAGATACCAGACACTTGTCTGAGAAGTACAAGAGTTCGGCGCGATATCAATCACACCACAAATCGAGTGCCGATTGGTCTATGAAAATATAATGGTGACAGCATGTACACAAAAGGATCGCAGTGTTAAAAGGGATCTTTTACTTCTGATCTTGGCTTCAAGGGCCCGTTGTGGCATAGTGGTTACTCAGTTTGCTTACCAAGGCAGTGTTCGGGGAGTAGACATCAGCACTGCTTCGATTTGCTTAATGTCACCGTTACGGCTATGGTTGGAACCCAGCCCCATAAAGTGGTTACAGACATAGTCTCATAGAATATACTGTCATTTAGGTGTGAAGTATTATGCCTTCACATATTTTAGGTTACCACATATGTTGTGGGGTGCTTTCCTTCTTTCCTCTTCGCCTTTCCGACCCAGCAATTCCCAGAAAGTTCTGAAAATAGTCTTATGCCCATTGTTACCGGCTCGGTGGCGTTGGGGGTAATAAAACATACCCAGCCGAGGATGTAAAAAGGATCGTTTTATGTGGAATGGCTATACTCGCTTCAGAGGTCACAGATTGTGATAATTATAATGCACTTTTGCCCTGGCCATGCGGGAGTGCGGGGGAAATGAGCAGGCTGATAGACTGGCAGGGAATACTCCTCTTGGTGGTAGATTACCTATGGACAAGGAGGAGGTGGTCGTGCGCCTGTGGGAATAGATTGAGAACACGTATGTGGAAAGAATTATATTGCGGGGGATCGGCAGGGGTTCTGGACGAATCCCACAACTGTGAGGGAAGAGCAGGAGAACTGTCAATCAGATAGCGATGGGAACGGTTAGTAGTATGATTCTTCGCTGGCTGTTGAACGAGCGGACGGATCGCGCATGGGAATATCCTGAGTGCGGTGATGTCAGTTCTTAGCTCAACTTAACTAAACTCAACTCAACTAAGCTCAAATCAACACAACCGAGGATTTGAAATTATCCCCGGGTAATTTCTATGCAGACAGCTTTGCGTTGGTATAAGGCGCCGTACGTTCAGAAAGCAATGAGAAGTTACTCAACTAACACTGTCTAGTAAGTCACAAATAGCCAATTAATGCTGGGGTTGATTGCCTTGTTATGTAAACGACAGACAACTTATATTTTCAAATCCATTTCCATAAGCCTGGGTGGATTCCAGAGACATAATTACTGCGAAGGGATTGAACCGGCACCAATGACCTCGCAGGCAAATACGTTAACAACTAGGCCACCACTGCTTTTCATAATTGTCTAGGTATTATCTGGGAAGGACAGACGACGAGGTAGAAAACTGATCTCCAAACAACATTTTGCTATTTTCGCCCCATAGCCGTGCGCGACATTCGTGAGGACAAATAAATATCAAGTGAGCGTGTGTGTGTGTGTGTGTGTGTGTGTGTGTGTGTGTATGTGTGTGTGTGTGTGTATGTGTGTATATATATCTGTATGTGTGGGTGTGTGTGGGGGTGTAGGTGTGTTCATGTATGTGGGTGTGAGTGTGTGGGTGTGTGTGTATGTGTGTGTATGTGTGTGTTTTAAAATAAAAACTTACTGGCACCTTGCTGTCTTGACAGACGATGGTTGGTAACATTGCACTTCAAATAAGGCATAATAACTACAACTCATGCTCAGGTGATGGACCCTAACTATAACTTCTCCTTGAGGTTGAACAGGGTAGGGGTAATGGTGAAATGTTAATTCACAATGGATGCATGTGAACACATGGTCATTTACACCATAACACACCATCTGACGTCTCACACGCTCAGTGTGTGTGTATCTGCAATAATCTTCTCTTATGGCGTTATTCCGTTTCTGATATTTGCCCTCCATACAACATGATCAGCGGCGACTTGCTCCTAAGGCGCAATATATTTATTTTTAAAAGTTGCCTATACTTTACAGGACGTCGCAGTCAACACCAGCATTTTTGCTGTTGTGATCTCTTGGCAAGTTTACATTCAGTAGTTTGCCATTAATTTCTGAACGACCGCACCCATACCATTTAGTAAAAAATAAACGCAAGACGGGTAAGCAGGATTACGAACTGCGTCCGTAACACCATCACCACGGTTCGGGCAATATTAATGCCTATATAATTTATGTTCCGCTTACACACATCTGTGTACTGTAATAGAGACTAGCCCGAGTTCTTGTATGCATCTGTGATTCACTAAAACAAAAAAGATGTCTTTTTTGTATTCTACCGTCACCCATTCTCCAAATGTATCCTATCCATCTAAGTCTACGAAGACTGAGCATGGAACAAACTGTTATACAAGCTGACTTTCCAATACTTCAGTATTTGTGATTTTGTCTTACCACTTAATACCAACTATTCTTTGCAGACACCCATTATGAAAGCTGTTTAAATGTTTCTTTTGGTGTGAGTAAGTTGACCAGGCTTCACTGCCACAAAGAAGAGTACTAAGGTAGCAGACTCGATAGACAAGGACTTTTGTTTTGGCAGTAAGCTTCCTATTCTCCCAGACTCTTTTTGCTAACCTGCTCATGGTTATTTCTGCCTTATCAATATCGGTGGTGATTTCCCTATCTAGCAATAATTTACTGTTTATCTCTGATCCTTGATATGCAAAATTATCTACTATCTCCATTTCGGTGTCGCCAATAAAGATTGATGACACCACATGAGCACCTTGTGACATAATCTGTGTCTTCTTGTTGCTAATTGTTAAACCAAATTCATAACAAGCATTGGAGTGTGTGAAAATGCATGTAGAAAAAACAAGGCATACGATGTTTTGTGCTTACTTCGTTGAATTGAGTGCCTACAGCTGGAAACGTTGTCATGTTAATTTCATTTACGTAGTGTTTTATACAATGACAAGCTACTGAGCTGCTGAGCTGAGATTGCTACGAAATCAACACTCAGCTGAAAGATGCTGATGTTGACAGCGATATCTTGTAAAGGATATGCTAAAAAAAAGTGTTTTATAACTCCTTCTTGGGTGAGTCTGTGTGTCTATGTAAGGTCAGTGTGAGCGTTATTTATCGTTTGAGATTTCTTTAATATGTTGATATTACACCTACCTACTTATCAATTTTGTTACGTCGAGCTGCGTTATGGTAGACGCTCCCAATGCGGCCAGAGGAAACGTTTTAAAGATACTCTGAAGATCTCACTAAAAGCTTTTGGAATTCATCATGACACCTGGGAGACTACTGCCAAAGACCGAAATTCGTGGCGTACATCATTACGCAAGGGTGTAGTCACTTATGAAGCAAACAGGACTGCAAGAGTTGTGATGAAAAGGCTGGACAGAAAAACCACTGCAGGAGATCCTCCCAATGAAACGTTAAGCATTCTTTGCCCACATTATCAAAGAACATTCCGAGCCAAAATCAGCCTTACCAGCCATCTTAGAACTCATGGCTTCATACTTTCAACTCCACTGGATGAAATAAATGGTCAACATCATTCTTGATGGACACAAGCAACATACCTACCTACCTACCTACCTACATAGTGAGCTGAGATTGCTACGAAATCAACACTCAGCTGAAAGATGCTAATGTTGACAGCGATATCTTGTAAAGGATATGCTAAAAAAATGTTTTATAGCTCTTTCTTGGGTGAGTCTGTGGATGAAATAAATGGTCATCATCATTCTTGATGGACACAAACAACCTACCTACCTACATACATACCTACCTACCTACCTACCTACCTACCTACTGAGCTACCTACCTACCTACCGACCCACCTACCTACCTACTTACCTAACTACCTACCTACCTATCTACCAACCTACCTACCTATTTGTCTACCTACCTAACTACTTACCTACCTGCCTGCCTACTTGTCTGTCTCTCTGTCTGTCTGCCTTTCTATATACCTACTTATACACTTGTCTAACTACCTTCCTACCCACCCACCCACCTATCTACTTACCTACATACCTACCTACATACTTACCTACCTGCATACCTACTCACCTACTTGTCTGTCTGTCTATCTGTCTGTCTCTCTCAGCTGCCATCCATCCATCCATCCATCCATCCATCCATCCGTCCGTCCGTCCGTCCATCCATCCATCCAACCACCCACCCATCCATCCATCCATCCATCCATCCATCCATCCATCCACCTATTCCTCTATTATCTTTTAGAACCTACCAATCTGTCAGACTGTCTGTCTGTCTGAATCCATCCATCCATCCATCCATCCATCCATCCATCCATCCATCCATCCATCCATCCATACATCCAACCACCCATCCATTGTCTGTTAGACCCCCTTCCTCACCTCTCCCTCTCGCCACCACCCGTATCCACGCCCTGTTAATCCTTAAAATTGCCCCAATTTTTGTAAAGGAAATCCCTCGATGACGTCACATCCGTCAGAAATATCAGACATGACGTCACAACTCTAATGAATTCCGTCACTCAATAGGCTGGTCTTTCCCATTTGAATTTCAGAAAATTGAAAATCTGCGTTGGAGAAGATCAAATGTTATTTTTTTTTTAAAGTTCTAACCTCGAAATGCATTTATTTTTAATGTGACACGCAATAGAGAACCATGAAACAGGTAAAATCGAAGCCGTATACATAACATCCATGAATAATTAAATGCTTGAAATAAGTCAAATGTAATGGATGCGAAATATAAACGATTCATGTGCACTGAGCTCAATTAAAGTAATGAAAGAAGGTCGGCATGGCAGAATGGATAAAAGCGTTCGTTCTTAAGCAGCTACTATGCTGATACCGAGGAAGCGGGTTCAACCCCTACACCGGCCTGCTTGACTAAAATTTTGACTTCTCGTCCTTGACTTAGGAACATAAATTACAAGTACCTCTGAAGTCGGAGTGGTACCAGTAGCAGTCTATGTGTCAGTCTGGCCGTTCCTTGGAGTTCTGAGTGTCGATCAGATCCTCTGGTCACTCTCTGCAATCCTGCAGCACCATTCTCTCCCGTCCGTGATGCTCCACCTGTTCTTCTATACTTATTACTATATACAAGATCCCAAATAACCCCCACCACATCTGCCTTATCATACACCAATACTGCCACCTAGTGGTGCAGACCCACCATGTCTGCCTTATCATACACCAATACCGCCATCTTCTTGTGGTGCAGATCCACCACGTCTGCCTTATCATACACCAATACCGCCACCTAGTGGTGCAGACCCACCATGTCTGCCTTATCATACACCAATACCGCCACCTAGTGATGCAGACCCACCATGTCTGCCTTATCATACACCAATACCGCCACCTAGTGATGCAGACCCACCACGTCTGACTTATCATACACCAATACCGCCACCTAGTGGTACAGACCCACCACGTCTGACTTATCATACACCAATACCGCCACCTAGTGGTGCAGACCCACCACGTCTGACTTATCATACACCAATACCGCCAACTAGTGGTGCAGACCCACCACGTCTGCCTTATCATACACCAATACCACCATCTAGTTGTGCAGACCCACCATGTCTGCCTTATCATACACCAATACCGCCACCTAGTGGTGCAGACCCACCACGTCTGCCTTATCATACACCAATACCGCCATCTAGTGGTGCAGACCCACCACGTCTGCCTTATCATACACCAATACCGCCACCTAGTGGTGCAGACCCACCACGTCTGCCTTATCATACACCAATACCGCCACCTAGTGATGCAGACCCACCATGTCTGCCTTATCATACACCAATACCGCCACCTAGTGGTGCAGACCCACCACGTCTGACTTATCATACACCAATACCGCCACCTAGTGGTGCAGACCCACCATGTCTGCCTTATCATACACCAATACCGCCATCTAGTGATGCAGACCCACCATGTCTGCCTTATCATACACCAATACCGCCACCTAGTGGTGCAGACCCACCACGTCTGACTTATCATACACCAATACCGCCACCTAGTGGTGCAGACCCACCATGTCTGCCTTATCATACACCAATACCGCCATCTAGTGGTGCAGACCCACCACGTCTGCCTTATCACACACCAATACCACCATCTAGTGGTGCAGACCCACCATGTCTGCCTTATCATACACCAATACCGCCATCTTCTTGTGGTGCAGATCCACCACGTCTGCCTTATCATACACCAATACCGCCACCTAGTGGTGCAGACCCACCATGTCTGCCTTATCATACACCAATACCGCCACCTAGTGGTGCAGACCCACCACGTCTGACTTATCATACACCAATACCGCCACCAAGTGGTGCAGACCCACCATGTCTGCCTTATCATACACCAATACCGCCATCTAGATGTGCAGACCCACCACGTCTGCCTTATCATACACCAATACCGCCATCTTCTTGTGGTGCACATCCACCACGTCTGCCTTATCATACACCAATACCGCCATCTAGTAGTGCAGACCCACCATGTCTGCCTTATCATACACCAATACCGCCACCTAGTGGTGCAGACCCACCATGTCTGCCTTATCATACACCAATACCACCATCTAGTGGTGCAGACCCACCATGTCTGCCTTATCATACACCAATACCACCACCTAGTGGTGCAGACCCACCATGTCTGCCTTATCATACACGAATACCGCCACCTAGTGATGCAGACCCACCACGTCTGACTTATCATACACCAATACCACCATCTAGTGGTGCAGACCCACCATGTCTGCCTTATCATACACCAATACCGCCACCTAGTGGTGCAGACCCACCACATCTGCCTTATCATACACCAATACCGCCACCTAGTGATGCAGACCCACCACGTCTGCCTTATCATACACCAATACCGCCACCTAGTGGTGCAGACCCACCATGTCTGCCTTATCATACACCAATACCACCATCTAGTGGTGCAGACCCACCATGTCTGCCTTATCATACACCAATACCGCCACCTAGTGGTGCAGACCCACCATGTCTGCCTTATCATATACCAATACCGCAATCTAGTGGTGCAGACCCACCACGTCTGCCTTATCATACACCAATACCGCCATCTTCTTGTGGTGCAGATCCACCACGTCTGCCTTATCATACACCAATACCGCCACCTAGTGATGCAGACCCACCACGTCTGACTTATCATACACCAATACCACCATCTAGTGGTGCAGACCCACCATGTCTGCCTTATCATACACCAATACCGCCACCTAGTGGTGCAGACCCACCACATCTGCCTTATCATACACCAATACCGCCACCTAGTGATGCAGACCCACCACGTCTGCCTTATCATACACCAATACCGCCATCTAGTGGTGCAGACCCACCACGTCTGCCTTATCATACACCAATACCGCCATCTTCTTGTGGTGCAGATCCACCACGTCTGCCTTATCATACACCAATACCGCCACCTAGTGGTGCAGACCCACCATGTCTGCCTTATCATACACCAATACCGCCATCTAGTGATGCAGACCCACCATGTCTGCCTTATCATACACCAATACCGCCACCTAGTGGTGCAGACCCACCACGTCTGACTTATCATACACCAATACCGCCACCAAGTGGTGCAGACCCACCATGTCTGCCTTATCATACACCAATACCGCCATCTAGTGGTGCAGACCCACCACGTCTGCCTTATCATACACCAATACCGCCATCTTCTTGTGGTGCACATCCACCACGTCTGCCTTATCATACACCAATACCGCCATCTAGTGGTGCAGACCCACCATGTCTGCCCTATCATACACCAATACCGCCACCTAGTGGTGCAGACCCACCATGTCTGCCTTATCATACACCAATACCACCATCTAGTGGTGCAGACCCACCATGTCTGCCTTATCATACACCAATACCACCACCTAGTGGTGCAGACCCACCATGTCTGCCTTATCATACACGAATACCGCCACCTAGTGATGCAGACCCACCACGTCTGACTTATCATACACCAATACCACCATCTAGTGGTGCAGACCCACCATGTCTGCCTTATCATACACCAATACCGCCACCTAGTAGTGCAGACTCACCACATCTGCCTTATCATACACCAATACCGCCACCTAGTGATGCAGACCCACCACGTCTGCCTTATCATACACCAATACCGCCATCTAGTGGTGCAGACCCACCATGTCTGCCTTATCATACACCAATACCACCATCTAGTGGTGCAGACCCACTATGTCTGCCTTATCATACACCAATACCGCCACCTAGTGGTGCAGACCCACCACGTCTGCCTTATCATACACCAATACCGCCACCTAGTGGTGCAGACCCACCATGTCTGCCTTATCATACACCAATACCGCCACCTAGTGGTGCAGACCCACCATGTCTGCCTTATAATACAACAATACCGCCACCTAGTGGTGCAGACCCACCATGTCTGCCTTATCATACACCAATACCGCCATCTTCTTGTGGTGCAGACCCACCATGTCTGCCTTATCATACACCAATACCGCCATCTTCTTGTGGTGCAGACCCACCACATCTGCCTTATCATACACCAATACCGCCACCTAGTGGTGCAGACCCACCACGTCTGACTTATCATACACCAATGCCGCCACCTAGTGGTGCAGACCCACCATGTCTGCCTTATCATACACCAATACCGCCACCTAGTGGTGCAGACCCACCATGTCTGCCTTATCATACACCAATACCGCCACCTAGTGGTGCAGACCCACCATGTCTGCCCTATCATACACCAATACCGCCACCTAGTGGTGCAGACCCACCATGTCTGCCTTATCATACACCAATACCACCATCTAGTGGTGCAGACCCACCATGTCTGCCTTATCATACACCAATACCACCACCTAGTGGTGCAGACCCACCATGTCTGCCTTATCATACACGAATACCGCCACCTAGTGATGCAGATCCACCATGTCTGCCTTATCATACACCAATACCGCCATCTTCTTGTGGTGCAGATCCACCACATCTGTCTTATCATACACCAATACCACCATCTAGTGGTGCAGACCCACCACGTCTGCCTTATCATACACCAATACCGCCACCTAGTGGTGCAGATCCACCACGTCTGCCTTTTCATACACCAATACCGCCACCTAGTGGTGCAGACCTACCACGTCTGCCTTATCATACACCAATACCACCATCTAGTGGTGCAGACCCACCATGTCTGCCTTATCATACACCAATACCGCCATCTAGTGGTGCAGACCCACCATGTCTGCCTTATCATACACCAATACCGCCACCTAGTTGTGCAGACCCACCATGTCTGCCTTATCATACACCAATTCCGCCACCTAGTGGTGCAGACCCACCATGTCTGCCTTATCATACACCAATACCGCCATCTTCTTGTGGTGCAGATCCACCACGTCTGCCTTATCATACACCAATACCGCCATCTAGTGGTGCAGACCCACCATGTCTGCCTTATCATACACCAATACCGCCACCTAGTGGTGCAGACTCACCATGTCTGCCTTATCATACACCAATACCGCCATCTAGTGGTGCAGACCCACCATGTCTGCCTTATCATACACCAATACCGCCACCTAGTGATGCAGACCCACCATGTCTGCCTTATCATACACCAATACCACCATCTAGTGGTGCAGACCCACCATGTCTGCCTTATCATACACCAATACCACCATCTAGTGGTGCAGACCCACCATGTCTGCCTTATCATACACCAATTCCGCCATCTTCTTGTGGTGCAGATCCACCACGTCTGCCTTATCATACACCAATACCGCCACCTAGTGGTGCAGACCCGGCCAATGTGTCCATCTGTACCTTTCCCACCACACCAGCATGTCCTGGGGGGTAAAACAAAACAGATACTCTCTATTTGAGATCTTTAAATTAACATTGGAATGAACAGGTAACTCAAGGTGTACTTCAACACAGTTCACGAACTCCGTAGCTAGGATCCACTACACTAGCACCACATCCGCTTTAATGTGTCTGTTTGTTTGCTGAGTTTCTAAGCTTTAAAATTAATATAGCAAGGGCAAAAGGCAAATTCTAGTGCCGCAAAAATAGCAAAGTCGATACATCGTTCGTCGACCCAGTGTCATGGGGTACAATCCACATCGGGAAGGGGAGGGATTTTAAAAATTAAACTAGTCTCCCAGGTCGACCCAACATAAAATGGGTACCAGGACATGTAATGGGAAGTAAAGTAGGCAGGAGTGATAAGACTACATTACCCACCGAGTAGCGATTGGTCTATAACAGTGGTTCTCAACCGGTGGGGAATTCCCGACCCGGGGGGGGGGGAATTTTAGGGTTTCGGGGGGGGGGGGGGGAATTAAGATTATTTCAAGATCGCGTTAATACAAGAACCGATTATTTGATATTGTTTTTCCCTTCATACTGTACAGGTCCTGTACGTCTCACCCTTCTAAAATTCAATTTATAAAGTTAGTAGACCCACAAATCATGTTTTATGTGGACGTCTAGGCTTGATTTAGTATGTCCTATTAAATATAGCTTCTATTATTACGTTACTGTGTAGGGGCAGGGGCGGGATTTTTAGGTAGGAAATACGAAATGGGGGAATGACGTTCTGAAAATATAGTGAAGGGGGTACGGGCCAAATTTTTAGGTAGGAAATACGAAAAGGGGGGAGGGGAGGGGAAATGACGTTCTGAAAATATTGTGAAGGGGGGCACGGGCCAAAAAAGGTTGAGAAACACTGGTCTATAATCATAAGCGGCTTGTACCATGTGCCAAATGGGCCCTACGCTTTGCAAATGATCCTTATCTGGCTACTACAGGATGTTTTTAAAGTCTCACTACAATTTGTATGGAGAACAATGTTTGAAAATTAAGTACATGACGTCATCAAAATGTCCTAAAGATTTAATTAAATTAGTTACAACAGTTACTGCTGTGGTCTAACGCTGTTTCAGGGAAGCTGGAAAGTAGCAATGAAGTATTCATCATAACTTATTCAACAAATTTCTAACCGTAATGCGATGAGGAGGTTGGTTATCAGGAAATCTTGCTATAAATCTTTGAAAAACCACCCGTGTGTATCGATTGCCATTTCGAAACACTTGTTCAATAAAACAAATGCTGTCTTTCGTTGATAACACTATTTTGGAGTGCAAAGAAATTATCCAGCAGATGACAGCCATTCGCTGCATATTGCTTTACGATGGACTGTGGAGCACATTTTTTGATGTTGTTCTACATACAAAGTGTAGTGAGACTTTTCAAACACTCTGTATAAAGGCATAACAGATCTAATTTTCAACTGGTAAGGTATTTTAACTTGCTCAACGCGCGATATATCTTCGCCTTTATCTGGGAAGACTAGACTCCAGTCACTGCCCTATAATCAATGAGGAATATATAGTGTTCCCCGAGTTCAGTTTGTTCTAAAAATACGCAACTTCATATCGATAATTCTTAACCCGTCGAGTTTAGTCAGCGCCGGAAGTCAACCTTCGAACTCACCCCCACGCCCCTCGAAATCCCGCTTTAGCCACACCGCAATTAATATCGCCCCTCTTGAATAATTAGTTCTTTGCCTGCGATGAACTAATAAGGAGTTTTACAGCGCCGCATCAATTCATAATCAGACAGACATTAGTTCATTCGATGAACTGATCAATTTGCTATCTGGATTCATGAGGTTTGTCCTAGCATTTGGATGGTGATGTTTGTCGAATGTGTTGCTTCTATTGTTAGCATCGGGATTCCATGCTTCTTGTTTTCAGCGAATCATTTAGTTACTATTTTCGCAGACTCCGTGGAGGTTGTAACTGGGTTGAATGGTGCATTGGAATTCCACGTCATGATTTGTTTTAAATAAATGTTGTGAATTTCAAATAAATGTTTCGCCTGGTAAGTAAATTTTATGCCTCCCTCTTCTACCTTTTTTTCTGGATGCGGTAGTTTTTTATTTTTTAAAAAAAAGTTTTGGCGCTCTCTTCGCTTTCAACTCAAGCGTAGTCCATACACACTACGTCTAGTAGCACTGCACTGAATTTTGTGTGTGGATCAGCTTCCCTATTACCAGTGTCCCTCGCCATCATTCGAACCCACTTCAGTTTCTGAGGTGCTTGTATTTCACGTCACCAAGTCAAGGACGAGAAGTCAACATTTTAGTCCAACTGACCGGTGTAGGCGTTTAAGCCGCTGCCTGAGAATCGGCACACCAGAAGTTTAAGAGCGTGCACTCTCGATTACATTTTGTAAGAAGCTTGTTGAGGAAGTTTTCCTAATTCGGTGACTTGTGCAGCTAGAGCTTTTACGTCATGAGGTAGCCGATCTCATACATCCGTACCAACTCACATTTTACTACAAGCATGACTGGTGGCAGTGTTACAAAGGAAAGGACTCTCCTTGAATATCAAGAAAACAGTAACAATGGTAATATAAAAGAAAATGGTGACACCAGAATGTGACATAGAAATAGAAGGGAAAATCCTTAACCAAGTTGATAATTTTAGATACCTAGGGGCATTTATAACATCAGATGGAAGATGTACAACAGAGATTAGGAGCAATATAGGGCAGAAAATGAAGAGTATCTTATGCAATAAGTCACTATCACTGAATGTAAGAAAGAGAGTGCTGAAATGCTATGTAGAATCAGTTTTGCTGTATGGCAGTGAATCTTAGAATGTAAATGAACAAATTAAGAAGAAATCAGAAGCAACAGAGATGTGGTTCCTGAGACGAATGTTGCGAATTCCTTGGACTGCCAGAGTAACTAACGACGACTGCCTGAAACAGGCTAATGAAACTAGAACATTATATACAACAATAAGACAGAGACAAACAGCTTTCCTCGGTCATGTGATGAGAAGAGAGGCATTGGAGAACATCGTAACAACTGGAAAGATCGAGGGGAAGAGAGGCAGAGGTAGACCAAGAGAAGTGATGCTGGATGGATTGAGACGGTGGCATGGAGGAATATCAGCAGTAGAGTTGATCCAGAAAACCAAAGACCGAGAGCTATGGAGAGTCATGAACGCCTACGCCAGCCGGCACGGCACTTGATGATGATGATGATGTATTGGCCCTGGTAATATTAAGAATTTGTTGTAAAGTTCTTAAATGATCCTTTTACTTGCGTTACGGCGCTTGGGGCATATGCTGTTAAAGAAATATTTTTGTGAGTTAAACGGCACTTTGTGCTAGATGTTGTTAATATTACGTCGTCTGCCTTTATTTGGTGACCCAGTCATGTGCACTTGTGGTTTGGCGTCGCAGACAGCAGAGCACATACTCCGGGATTGCCCAAACTACAACATATCCAGGCGAACCTTCTGGCCTAGAGAGACAACAGTGGAAGATAAACTCTATGGGCCGCTGAATGAACTAAAAAAGACTGTTAGATTCATACAAGAGACAACATTGCAGTTATAAACATATTTTAGGCGAACGAAAGAAGAAGAAGAAGATTTGCAGCGACATTTTCCAATTTTGTAACAATAATGAAAGGCCATGCGAGTTAACATCAGTGCCACCCGGCTAGCAGAAGAGCGCCTAGCCACTTACATTGATATATATATATATACGCAAGGCACGTAGAACGCCCTGGTCATCCACTGCACCTGTATTCGTCTCCAGTCGTCTCGACTCGTCTTGCCACTGGACTCAGATGGACTCAGGTGAGAGAGTGAGGTCGACGAATTGCGCAACTCTTCCTCACTTTAATCCAAGTCATCGCGCAAGTCATTCTTCATCCCCACTGCAGGAAATCCTCCTCCAGAAACGTCAAGCATTCTTTGCCCACATTGCCAAAGAACATTTCGAGCCAAAATAGGCCTTATCAGCCATCTTAGAACCCACCTTCAACCCCACTTGGTGAAATGAATGGTCATCATCATTCTTGATGGTCAAACAACACACACACACACACACACACACACATATATATATATATATATATATATATATATATATATATATATATATATATATATATATATATATATATATATATATATATAGAGAGAGAGAGTGAGAGATGGATAGATATATGGATGGGTGGATATATAGAACTATAAAAGTATAGATATATTGATATATAAATTGGTGGATATATAGGTATAAGATGTATAGATATATAGATGGGTGGATATATAGATGGGTGGACATACAGATGAGTGGATATATATATATATATATATATATATATATATATATATATATATATATATATATATATACAGAGAGGAGAGAGGAGAGAGAGAGAGAGAGAGAGAGAGATGGATAGCTATGATAGCTATATTGATGGATAGATATATAAATAAACAAATGCGTAGTTTCATAAATACATTTGTTAATGGATATGTAATAGACAGATTCCTTGATTGATCGATACGTGTGTTTGCTAATATATAGATTGATGGATACATGTGTTTGCTAATATATAGATTGATCGATACATGGACGGGTTGAAATATATCCATGGACGCACGCGTAGATTACTGAAACATATGTTTACGGGTGTATAATTTGATTGATACATTGATTGATGGCACAAACATTTATGGATGCATGGACTGATCGATAGATAGAATAAAATGATGGATGTTTAGAATGATGGAAGTATAGAATGATGGATACATAAAATGTTGGATGCACAGACTGATGAAAACGTAGAGTGATGGATTCATATTTTGTATCTACAAACTGGTTGGGTCAATGAACATCTGCATATAAAGGTAGACGTGGTTGTGTGTGAGAGAGAGCGGGAGACAGAGAGAGATACTTAGAGAGAGAGAGAGAGAGAGAGAGAGAGAGAGACTGAGAGACAGAGAGAAAAGAAAACAGAGAAAGACACAGGAAGAGACAGAGGAAGAGACAGAGAGGCATAAAAGACAGAGAGTTAAAGACAGAAAGACAGGGAGAGGGAGACAGAGAGAGATAGAGAGACAGAGAGATAGATTGAGGGAATGCGAGAGAGAGAGAGGCAAAGAGAAAGAGAGATAGACAGATTGAGAGAATCCGAGACAGCAAGAAAGAGATAGAGAGAGAGAGAGAGAGAGAGAGAGAGAGAAAGAGACACACATAGAGACAGAGACAAAGAGAGAGGGAGAGAGAGAGAAACACACACACACGCAGAGAAAACGAACGAACGAACAAAGAGAGGGAGAGAGAGAGGAGAGAGAGAGAGAGAGAGAGAGAGAGAGAGAGAGAGAGAGAGAGAGAGATATAAGAGAGTCAAATAGAAAGAGAGACCAAAACAAAATAAAGAAACAGCGACAGAGAAAGCGACCCTCTTATACAATCAACCACAACCCTTTGTTCTTATTTCACATACACATGAGAGAAAACAAATGCGTGTAATCCCAGTCCATACCATCCACCCCACCACCATCCCAACAGAAAAAGACAGCAGTATATCGTGCAAATAATCCATTTATATGGAACTTTTCCCCTGCACGACAACAGACACAACCTTTACCCTGAAGCACAAACCAGTATCATAGATTGTGAATTATTCAATAACTACTTTTGTTCAACTTGATTGTATCATTCCAGACAAGTGAATTATTAATATCTCTCGAACGACGTGCTTTTAGTTCACAGTCTTGTTATTGTAGTTATCATTATTAGTATTACTGTTGTTATCTCCATCAGCAGTGTTATTATATTATTATTGTTATTATTATGATAATGATGATTATTATTATTAATGTATTTATTACGGTTGGTAATTTCAACTGTGCTTTTGTTTGGATGTGAAGCGTGGACAATGAGCAAACAGACTGAAAAACATCTGATGGCTGTGGAAATGGTATTTATGAGGAAAATGCAAAGAATACCATGGGCAGACAGAAAAGCCAATGATTAAGTCCTTACACGAAACAAATACAAATCGTAAACTGATTAGAGAAATTTGACGTAGACAATCACGTTATGAGAAGAAATACATTGGGGAACTTGGTGACAACTGGCAAGATCTAGGGGAAGAGAACAAGAGGAAGGCAGAGAAGTAAATACATGGGTGGCTTGGCCACGTGGTATGGTCGAGACAAGAACACTGAGCTGATCCACGACTCTGAAGATCGAGTGAGATGGCGAAATATGACCGCCCGCGCTTATCGTCATGGCACATGATGATAATGATGAATTTCATTATTCTTCCCCGCGACGCTTGACGGCAGAAGTGAAAGATGATGATGAGTATTTCCATGGATTTATTATCCATTCGTTTATCCAGCTATCCATTTATTCGTTCGTTCGGTCACAAATTCGCTTATTTAGTTATCA